>PVJA010025335.1:0-30880 GCA_004027025.1 Myocastor coypus
AGTCAAAGATATTTGATACTCAGAAAGCCAGTGATGATAAGCCCAGTACCTATGTTATAGAGTAATAGTATCACAAAGCTTTTCTGCTGGAGGGTTGAGAATGTAAGTTAATAGACCGACAATTGGAGAAAAAGAAGGGCTATAAGGATAGCCAATATTTTGGCCCTAGCCCTTCAAGGTCAATAAAGACCCAGGATATCAGAGAACCTGTGCTGTAATATCCTATAACTCAGAGGTGTCCCAAATTTCCTTAAGGAGATTATGGGACCTCAGAGGAAAGGGATGAATGAACTGCAGTGCGTCTAAGGAGAGTCACCCAGAGAAAAACATTCTCTCAGGCTTTCACAGAAAGCAAAATGGCCCAGCAATGGTCTTGACTTGTCTCGAAGGCTGACACTAACAACAGTTCTACAAAGTGCTGTCTATGGTCTCAAATTTAATCCTGAGGGGATTTGACCCTGGAAGATACAAAAAATAAAAATAAAATAAAATAATGAATGTTTAGTTATACAGGTCTTGCTTCGACTTGCCCTTGACCACCCAGCAAGAAAAAAAAAAAATCCTTAATTACAATGCATGGAACGCAGAGCTAGATTGGTTAGATGAGCTTTAGGAGGCTTAGATTCAATAGCCTCCAACATCACAAGCTTCACTGCTGGCACACTGCAATTGCAAAACCTTTGACTGTGTATGTATCTGCTTCCTCTTAGTCCAAAGAGAAATATATTCTTTCCTTTTTTTTTTCTTTCTTTTTTCTAAGCAACATCAATAGGGAGGTGGGTCATGCCCACACACGGCACTCTGTAGAATGATTGTGAGGACAATATGCAATATGCCAACTTTCAAAAAAAAAGAAGGGGGAAAAGAAAAAAAAAAGTAATGTGGATTTAGAAAGGTTAATGTTTAATTGTTTGATCAATCTTATATACCTATATGTATTAATCTAAACTGATCTGATGATGAAAATATTTAATATAACCATTGTTAAATTTAAACAACAAAAAAATTGAAAAAAAAATAACAAGAGAGAAAAGACCAGATTGCTCCACATTGTGAAGAGCCTCATTGTCTCAGTTACTCCTCTCTCATTTCTGGGACAAATACCTGACACTCAAAATGAAGGAACGAAAGATTTATTTAGCTCACAGTTAGTAGAGATATCAGTTCATACTTGGCTGGCTCCAAAGCAGAGAAGCACACTGCAGAGAGCATCAGTTCATGGCAGTGGCAAAGAGAAAGAGGAGCCAAGGGAGGAGTAGCAGCAACAATGGCAACAGGCATTATAAATACATATATTGTATTATATATTATATATATATTTCATTATATTATACATGTATACATATATGTACACAGATATATTACAATCAGGCTATCTGCCTCTGTCTGGGTGCAACACTCACACCCAAACCCCAGCCGTACTAAAACCCATAATGCCAGTGGATCATGAGTTAAACTCAAACTCTAGGAGCCTCCACCCCATGATTACATGAGGCTTTGGGGGGACAACTAGACCCAAAACATAACACTCATTATATGCCAAGAAGCTCAGACTTTTTCCTGTAGTCAACTTAAAACTAAATTGCTACCAAAAAGATATTAAATATATTTCTGGCACGTTCAGGTCAGTGTTCTAAGATGAGAGTTGAAACACTTGGAGGTGAAAGAACAAGGAGAAACTAAGAAATCTGAATTAATGGAGAAACTGTGGATAGACAGAGAAGAGAGAGGAAATTTGAATAAGAATATATGTCTAAAATAGTTGACAATATGTAGTATATGCTAAGAATAAAAGAATGGCTAGGGTTTCTATCATCAACAAAATGCACAAAACATCAATGAGATAACATCATTAGAGAGAACTAACTGCAAGGGCAGTAGTACTTTTGGGGTAAGGCAAGTTCCAGTTAAAGCTGCCTAGAACTCTATGTTGAATATAATAGCTCAGGCAAAAGTTGTAAAGAAATAAGAAAATACTATAAATTAACTCATGTATTTTTAAATTTTTCTGCATGTTTTTAGACCTCATAAATATTTAGTGGATGATGATACTGATATTTATGACTAAAAAGATTCAGGATCTATGTTTCATTTATCCATATGACTTAAATATCCAAGAAAAAGTTAATTAGGAGCCTGAAAGAAAATGACTATCCCCCAAGCAGAATGGATATGAATACATCTTTTTTAAAACAAGTAGGTTCAAAATGGAAATTTAACATGTACACACACACACACACACACACACACACACACATTTAACTACACCTACTAACAGAGCCTGTAGGCACATATCTACATATCCATAAAACATTGACACAAAGTGAAAACACTGAATAAACCAGACCCAAATCCTCCAACCAAAACCTTAATTTAAGAAAACAAAATTTGGATCTAATGTTCTGCTTTCTTTTAAATTTTTGTACTATATTATTCCCTTTACACAAACATAATCTCCAAAGTTAAATAGAGAGGGTCCAAGAGTAAAACCTTGGTTAATTTGAGTTTTTTTTACAAAATGGAGTGTCTAGTTACCATTAAGAGATGTCTTCAAATAGTTTTAAATGCTTGGTACTTTTTTAGCTGGGGATGGAATCTGGGGTCTGTGCACACTAAGCAAGTACTCTTCCCGAGCTATATGCCCAGCCTGCTATACTTTTTATAAAGACAATCTATAAATCCTCAATGCTATGATAATATAAATATAAATGTCATTTTCTATGCCTACTCATATTTTAAAACACTGTATGTGATAATTATTGCCCCAAACAGATGCTAATAGACAATATGAGATCATCCATCACCAAAGATTTCATTTCCTATATATACCATGAGTACTGATATAATATATCAAATTAGTATGTTCTAGACCAAATATAAACCAACTAAGTTTTTATTAAACTTTGAAATAACCTGGATATACATTAATCATAATATTTTATTCCCTTTGCTTTTTGTGTGTCTGTGTGTGTTTTTGAGACAGGGTCTCACTATGCAGCTCAGGCTGGCATTGAGCTCACTTTTGTAGCTCAGGCTGGTCTCGAACTTGCACTGATCCTCCAGCCTCAGCCTCCCAAGTGATGGGATTACAGGTCTGTGCCACCATGCCCAGCTTCCCTTTGCTTCTAAAAAAATTATTGGAACATCTCAATTGTATAGAATAATGGATTTTTGTTGTGACTTTTTCATACATGCACATAATATACTTTGACCATATCTTCCCCCTAATTCCTTGAACTGTCAGATAGTAAAGAAAATGATTCTTAGATAAAATGTAAGCCTGAGTCCCTTGGGCTAACAGCCACATGTACAGTAAATAACACAAGGCACAGCTACTCCATAAACTGATCTTCACTGTACCTTCCACTAATCTATGGGGACAGCCATCATGAATAGTAGAAGCCAGTGTCAGCTTTTGTTGATTCTTCTGATTCCTGGCATGTGAGGTGATTCTAGGGCAGGAGATAAGGAGGCTCACACAGTGTGCTCATCCAATGCTGCCTCAGGCAGGGCCAGTCTCTCACTATAGGTATGGCCTTCTGACAGATCAGACAATTTCAGCAACACAGAACAGTTTCTCTTCCTTTTAATTTGCACCATAACAATTTGCTTTCTTATCTGGATGATTATAACTCGTAACTCTTGAATACTGCAAATTAAGTCCTCATCTCTATAATGCTGATACAGTTTTACTATCATGAGCTAAAAGGGTTAAAAGAGTCTTTAATGAGTATGTATTATCACTGTCTAATAGAAATACAATGTGAGCTACATATGGAAATTTAACTTTTCTAGTCATCATATTAAAAAGTTAAAAGGTAAAATTAGTCTTAATGCATTTTATTTAACCTAGCATATCAAAAATGTTTCAACACAATACATAAAAAATAGTGGTGTAATTTACATTCCTTTTACACTGTTTTTTTAAATCAATGTTTATTTTACTTTTATGCCATGCTACAATTACAGATAGCCACGTTTTAAGCCTGCTCACAGCCTGACATGGATGGTGGTGATCACATAGTACAGAACAGTTCTATATAATTATTCCTAGGGAGGAAAGATTAATTCGAAAAATATGAGGTTTCAAAAATAACTGCAAACATTGCTTTTTTAAATAATAAATGTCCATTTAACTGAGTTATGATTCATTAAATCTTGAGCAAAAACAAACAATGGCTCTAGTACACAGAGTTATACTGTTACTGGATGGAGTCCTAGGAGATCCCCTAAAGAGGAGATGAAAATCTAACTCTCCCCCATACTTGCTTGGAGTATGTTTGTTAGCTCTCATCACAGAAGAGTATCTTATTAAGTAGAATCAAATATAAACTCAGGAATGTGGATGTATGAAAGTGACACTATATCTTCAAGAGACATGGGGATATCTTCAAGAGACATGATATGGGATGGATATTGATCAGATGTGCATGTCCAATGGCTGTCAAGTTAGCCATTAGTTTACAATGCAAACCATCTATAAGTGTTTTAAGTTTAGAGATATAACACCCTAATTGTTAGTACTGTTAATGCCTTTTTTCTTTTTCTTTTATTTTTTTTCTTTTTTTAGTAGTAGTAGTGCTGAAGATTGAAATCAGGCAGAGTTTCTACATCTTGCTGCATCTCCAGACTTTCCTTTGAGGCAGTCTTGCTAAGTCATTAAGTTGCTCACGCTAGGCTTGAACTTGCAATCCCATTTTACCTCATGCTCACACCCAGATGTCTGTTGTAATTACTACAGCAGCAATAGACAGTAAATAGGTATTTATTATGATACTCCCAAAACATGAGACACTAAGAGTTTTCCAAATACTTGGGAATCTAAGGTAACATGAGCAAAAGTATATAAGCAAACCATGGGATGGGAACATACTACATGCTGGAAAGTATGTAAAACACTTCTGTCTATTGCCTTGCTTCACTTTTACAACAACTCTTGAGTTTTCAAACGAGGAAATCAACAGAAAATCATGGAAGATCATGCAGCTATTCAAGTGTTGGGGGAAAAATTTGAAATGACAATGCTTGACTCCATAGCATGATATGGTCACATTTCAGGGACTATCATTTTTGTAGAAAAGTTCTCTTTTTCTCAACAGCATAAAAAAGACACTCATTTTTTCCCCCAGAGAAAGGAAGGCCCAGAAAAAGATTCTGTGTTTACTTGAAGGAATAACTGACCAACAGGACACATGTTGGGACAATCTCTTTGTTTAATCTGTACTAGCACTTCCAAAGTTAGGGGAAGATAAGAATGGAGGAAGAAAGAGGGAAAAATACTAGACTGAAAACACAAACACTTCTAGTCAGAAAGTGCAGTTTTGTATGGAGTAAGGATCCTCCCAGAATTGGGGCAGCAAAGGATAGGGGAGCTGTAGAGCCACAGGCTGGCCATCAATCAATGCAGCAGAAAGCACATGAGCAAGAGAAGACAACAGCCTGAGGCTACCTGTTGAGTGTGACAGCGGCACAGGTGGGAGGCTATAGACAAATCCGCTCTGGGGTAAGGACAAGGAGAAAAGAGTCAGAAACCTTGAAATGGACAATCACACTGTAGAAGAAAACATCTTTTATTCCCTTTGCCCTCCCTCCTGCCTGCAATGTATAGGGGTGCGACAATCACAACACAGAAAAGAACAGAAAGGAGAAGAGAGCAGATTACTAGTGCAAAGAGGAAAAACTTTAAAGGAATCATACAGTTGAACATTTCAAATGGAAAGACCCAACAAAACTGAATTACTTAACTACCACATGACAAGATTTATTATAAATCAATAGAACAAGAACACATAGATTCATGGAACAGAAGAGAGCCAAGAAATAGCCCAAGCTATACAGTCCCTTCATTTATGACTAGGATCACAAGGAAGTAAAGAGAAAGGAATGGCCTTTTATTAACACTAAGTAAATTCAATATCCAGGGGTAGGGAGATGGGTCAGGGGCACAAGTACCTGCCTGGCAAGTGCAAGGTCCGGATTCAATTCCCAGTTCTGAATAAATAAGTAATAAATAAATAAAATAAACTCAATATCAATGAAACGAATATTAATCCTACCTTGAGCCATATTAATTAATTAATTAATTAATTCTAGATGGTTCACAGATTTAAATAGGAAAGATTAAAATCAAAACTTCCAGAAGAAAATAAAATACATCCATACATCTTAGGTAAACAAAAAATTAATATAAAAAGAGCACTAACCATAAAAAATGAAGCAATTGATCAGAAGGGTGAAGTTAAGGAAAAGAATTGTTGTTGGTCAATATACACCATTAAGAAAATAAAAATAGTCACTGGAAAAGAAGGAGTGTGTGTATGTCTGAGAAACAGGGGACTTTTTTAAAACTTTATTTATTTATTTATGTTACAGCTGGCTCAGCCTACCCTGGGGGTGGGCTGGTGCAGCATGTGGTGCCAGAGATCCAACTATGGTCCCTCTGGCCGCCTAAGCTTGCCTAAGTAGGCACTTTAAACCACTGAGTCATCTCATTGGCCCCATGAGGACTTATAATCAGAATACACATAGAACTCCTTACAAATTACATATATAAAAGTATTTTAAGGGCCAGCAAAATAGCTCCGTGGACTAAGCACCTGCTTAGGCATGCACAGGGACCAAGGTTTAATCCCAGGACCACATGACCCAGTAGTGCCAGCCCCAACCCCTTTTGCACTAAGCTGGCCACTGAGGCTGGCAGTGATGGCATATGCCTGTAATCTGAACACTGGAGAGACTGAAAATAGGAGGATCACTATGAGTCTGAGCTGTGTAATGAGACCCTGTACCAAATACATTAAAAAAAAATTTAAAGCACACATCCAATAAAAAAAATTTGGCAAATATTTAAAGACATTGTAGAAAATATTTAAATACTAGACACATATCTGTGAGTGAATACATGTATATACACACAGAAATATAGTTGCTCTGCTTTAGTAACCAAAATGTAAACTAAAATCATAGTGAGATACTATTACCAATCCACACAATAAATCATAAAAGAGATAACACAACATGTTGAAAGAGGCAGAATTCTCACAAACCGGTATTAGAAATATACATTGATATATACACTGGAAATTATTTAGTAATAGTTATTAAACTTTGCATATGCATATTCTGTGACCAGTAATTCACAGTCTTGCCTATTTTCACCAAAAGACACATACAAGCATGTATAGCACCATTCACAATAGCCCAACAGTCTAAATAAAAAGAATAAACTCCTAATAGTATATTCACAAAGCAGAATAACACTATTATTCTCTACAAATGAATCAGTCCTACAAACATAAAGTTATACAAATAAAGGAAACCATACTCAAAAGAACATATACTGTATAAGCTCAAAAAAAAAAAAAAAACTATTGTTTACTGTGTGCCTCATAGTCCACTTATAACAAGATAGGGACTATTTTGGCTCATAGTTTTGGCAGTATCCATCCACGACTCATTAACCCCATCACTTGTGGGCCTGTGAAAAGGCCATATACATCAGGGAGGAAAGCAGAACAAAATAAAACCACTCACTCTGAGACTAGGAAGAAATGAAAGACAGAAATAAAAAGGGGTTGGAGTTTTGCTTCCTTCAAGGGCACAACCCCAGTAACCATAAGATCTCCTACTAGGCTCCACCTCTTAATGTCCCCACCACTTCTCAACTCAAGATATTGGTCAGCTGGAAAAAATACCCAACACCCACAACTTAATAGAGGAGAGGTTTAATTTGGCTCACAAAATCAAGAGGTTTCAGTCCATAGTCAACTCACTCAAATACCTGAACATTATGGAGGAAGGCCATAACACAGCAAACCTTGTTCATGACAGCTGGGAAGGACAGTAGGAGAAGAAACCAGAAAAGAAGGGGCCAGGAGCCAAATATAATACCCAACCAAAGTCTTGGCTCTATGACCCACCCAGATACACCTACAAGTGTGCTTTAGTAATTCCCTAGGTAGCCTCCAAGCCAATGAAGTTGACAATTAAGTTTGGATATCACAGCACCACAGTAAATATCCTTCAACACTACACTGCCATGGAGAAGGATGAACTTGAGTCATCTGTAGGCTGTAACCTGACTAGCATTTCATGAAATGGAGTGTAATGAACAGGGACCAGGGTCAGCTGTGGTCTCTTACTGACAATCACAGAAAGCTGGGGCTCAGGTGATGGATAGCAGCTTCACCTGTGGGCTGTTTGTTGATTTCTACCTTGCTTGGAATGCTATTGGTTCACCCCTGGAAGAACCCAATGACAGGGAAGCAATGGAAGTTAATAGAGATTATGGTCACATTCGTGATTAAGCACATGGTCCACCTTTGCTGAAGTGATTATGCACAAGATCACTCTCACTACCCTAAATAAAGCTGATTTGCTTCAGGGGTTCTTGGCTCACTGAGGGACAAATCTCGGTGAGTCCTCTGAGCTACTTTCATTGGGTTTCCTCATCATTCTTTCTGGCACCAACACATTACAACAAGTGGCGTACAACACAGGGCACAAAGGATGACCAGGGGTGAGTTAAGAGAGGCCTGAGCAAGTAGAAAAAGTATGCCCAGAGTAGTCAACACCACCAGAAAAAGCTTAGAGTAGTGGGAAACTCCACCTCCATAAAAAATGAATTTAAATGTCTTTTACAAATGATATTCAAAGGAACAGAGGTAAAGGTGAAACCAAAGAATTTCAAGGAATTATTTTCCCATATAAAAAGGCATTGTTTTGGGTTTCAGACTAAGAAAAAGGCTGCTTCAAACATAAAAGTTTGCAAACAAGTTTTGAGAGTTCTGCATCCTGCTCACCAAATGGGGCAAACAACTCCTCTTTGTGTATGATCTCTTTGTAGTTTAATTTCCTTAGTTTTGGAACTATTACAAATCAGACTCAGAAGAGTAAGAAATATTTGAAGAGGTCAGCTTCAGATGCTGATATTGCTAAATCTCAAGAGCACCTTCTGCACAAATATAAATCTGCACATGAGACCTTTTAAGACCTCTGCCTCCCTCACTCTCAAATGTAGATGCTAGCATAACAAAAAGGATAAAAACAGAGCAATGGGCCTCTGTGGTGCATAATTATGATAAGGTTGCACTGAAGACCCCTTACATGAAGGTGCTCTCTGGAATACCAAGAGTGTCAGTTCTTTAAAATTTCTCGATGCTTTATAGTGGGGATGAATCTAATGAACTGAGTCCTAAAAGGATGTTTATGGCATTCCAAACTACCTCCTCAGAATCTGAGTATTTTGAGGATGTAGAACAAAAGGAAACTAAGAATGAGGTATGTGAGCTGTGAGCTCAGGTAAAGCAATTATCACAATGATTTCTTTTTTTTTTTTTAATTTTTTTATTTTATTTATTTTTTTTCTTGTTTCAGAACTTTGTTTTTATGGCCGGCTCAGCCTGCCCTGAGGGCAGGGCTGGCACAGCATGTGGTGCAGGGGATCAAACCGTGGTCCCTACAGCTGCCTGCAGGCGCTTCAGACCACTGAGCCATCCTGCCAGGCCCCTCACAATTGATTTCTAAATTGATTGAAAAAATGGGTATCTCTACCCCTGTAGTTCTTCCATCTCAGTTCACAAAAATTCAGCCCCTGCCACCATCTTTTAACCCATCCCCAATTAGTGTTTCATCAGATCAACTTACTTTGTCAGGGGCCTGGGTTGGTATCCAAGCCCAATTGTAATATGATGATGTAGCTATTGTGCAAACTCACATTTGTTGCTTGAGAGCATGGGAAAAAGTGAAAGGCCATGGGATACTCAAAAGTCATTGGCTAAGGTTCTCCGATCTAATAATGAGCCATATGTAGATTTTGTCTCCCAATTAGAGGAAGCTATACACAAAACATTGAAAGCACCAGATTTGAGGGATTTATTGTTACACTTTGTCTTTTGAGAATACAAATACCGAATGTCAAAAGACTTTGGCTCCCTTAAAGGCATAGGGTGCATTTTTGGAAGAATATATTAAGGCCTGTGGTGATATTGGCTCAGAGTCATGCAAAGTTAATTTACTGGCAGCTGTCTTACAGTCTTTTTTTTTTAACAAAATCATACCAAATGTTCTAAATGTGGAAAAATGGGTCATATGAGAAAAGATGGCAGAAAAGGACATCAATCAGATGGTCTCTTCCTAAAACCCAGTAATCCCCATTACCTACCTAGGGACAAATCAAAAAACTCACACAGGAAGGTCAGAGGATACCAGAAAGAACACATTAAGAGAAAAATAGTACCAACTTGTTTCTTACTATGCTGGCCTTATTGTCGTTTCTGGTAAGTATTAAAGGTAATTTTAGTTATTGGATTTATATTCCAAATCCACCATATAATAGAACAGTTCACTGATAGAAAACATCTGGTAGGCCGGGTGTGGTGGTGCATGCCTGTAATCCCAGTACTTGGAAGCCTGAGGCAGGAGGATCGGTGTGAGTTTGAGACCAGCCTGGGCTACAAAAGTGAGCTCAAGGCCAGCCTGAACTGCATAGAGAAACCCTATAAAGATAAAAAAAGAAAAAGAAAACATCTGGTAAACTCTTCTAACCATACCAGTGCATGTCACAATTACTCTTAATATGCATGTCTAGAGTTCTTCTATTAGCTTTAATTTTTCTAGGGATAACATCTATATTCTCAGGACAAGGACCAGAATCTGACTTCTGATACAACTATGTTGCCCATGACAGGACTCCCCTTCCATAATGTTGTTCCAAAATTTTTTGGAGGTATTAAAGAGAACAGTGGGAGTGAACAAACTCATGATGGCCATACTCTTGAGAATAATGACCATCACCACTACAGCTGCTGCAGATGGAGTGGCATTAAGCCAGGGCATACAAACTGTTTATCGTAAGAAGTCAGAACAACTGTGGTCTTTTCAGGAATGCACGGACTCTAAAGATAAAGAGTTTGGACAGAAGTTGATGATACTTTTGCGAGATGGTTGTCAAGAGTTGTCTGGCACTGATCTGTTGCAGATGGTATTGAAAACCTTGATCCTTTTCATGTTACCCTATAGTTTAGTGGAAGCATAGTGGTATGTGATCTCTGTGCTGTTTGGTAATGAGGACAGATCCATCAACAAGTTATGGATTAATAGTCTGTAATCCTCATCCTGATTTTTCAAAAAATAATAAAAACGAGGAAATGTAGCCCGACTCACATTTCAAGAAATGGAGTGTAATAAACAGGGCCCAGGGCCAGCTGCGGTCTCTTACTGAAAATCCCAGAAAGCTGGGACTCCAGGTGATGGATAGCAGCTTCACCTGTGGGCTCTCTGTTTGTTGCTTTCTACCTTGCTTGGAATGTTATTGGTTCACCCTTGAAAGAACTCAATGATAGGGAAGGGATGGAAGTTAACGGCAATCGTGGTCACGTTCATGATCAAGCACATGGTCCTCCTTTGCTGAAATGATTATGCACGAGATCATGCTGACTACCCTAAATAAAGTTGATTTGCTTTAAGGATTCTTGGCTCACTGAGGGACAAATCTCAGTGAGTCCTCTGAGCTACCTTCATCATTCCTTTCAGCACCAACACATTACAACTGTAGGCAAATGGAAGCACCCTGAGAACATAATGTCAAGTGAAGGAACTCAGACATACAAGATTAAATATCTCATAGTCTCTCTCTGTCTCTCTCTCTCTCTCTCTCTCTCTCTCTCTCTCTCTCTCTCTCTTCTTACTCTCTCCCTCCCTTCTTCCCTCCCTCTTTACATATAGATTACAAAATAAAAGACAATAAGAAAAAAGAGGAAGAGATATCATAGTCCTGCATAGATAACATATCTGAAACTATATATACTTGACTTAGTACAGTTGTCTTCATATTTTGTATATTCTTTGACCTGCTAGTCTGATTTTCAATCTGTATATGATAATTAGTTTTATAAGGTCTTAGAAGATAAATACATGAGCCTAATGTTTTAAATTACCAATGGCATAGTAACAACTACATATTCTGTTTAAATAACCACTTTCTATATTGTTATTTACATCTATTAGTCCCCAGTAAAGTTGAACTGAAGTTTGTTTTTTTTTTTTTAAGTATACTTTTTCAGATCACTTGAAACACTAAAAATCATTATAAAGTACACAAAACTGGGCCGGGGATATAACTCAGCAGCATAAGTACCTCCGTGGCAGGTACAAGGTTAAGAGTTTCATCCCCCATACTGAAAAAAAAATGTACAAAACTATTTCACAAAGGGACAAAAAATGTACACTGAAGTAAAGATAGCTTCTAATCCAAGAACTGGGGAGGCTGAGACAGGAAGATCACTGAGTCTGAGCTGCATAGTGAGACCCTGTACCAAATAAATAAATATTTTTTAAAAAGCTAAAAGTTTGAAAACAAAACCTGTTGGAAGCCACGGATATAGCTCAGTGGCATAAGCACCTTCCAGGCGAGCACAAGGTCCTAAGTACCTTGTACCAAAGGGGTGGGAGGCCTGTTGGATGATAAAATGGAAAATAACCTGAAGTCACAGGCATAGGTCAAGACAGTCTAAACAGCCACAATTATACAGATAATAGTCTGAAGAATCAACAAATAGAATTATATCAAATTAAAAAGCTCCTGCACTGCAAAAGAAACAACCAATAGAGAAATATGACATACAAAATTGGGGGGGCAAAAAATTTTCAGGCCATTCATCAGAAGACTCATTTAAAATGTATAAAGAACTTTTAAAATTAAACTTCCCAAAATAAAAGATCCAAACAAAAAATGGACACTTTACAGAAAAAGTTTGAATGGCCAATAAGCACATGAAGAAATATTCACCATCACTAGCCACAGCAGAAATGCAAATTAAAACAATGCTGAGATAGCACCTTATCTCAGAAAGAATGAGCATCATTAAAAAAATAATAATAAATATTGGAGAGGCTATAGAGAAAATGTTAGTGGAAATCTAAATCAGTATAATCACCATGGAAATTAGTGTGGAGGTTCCTCAAACATTTAAAGTTAGAAATTCCATTCAACCTAGAGATTCCTTTTATAAGTTTCTTCCCAAAGGAGTTAAAGACATCGTATTACACATCACATACATGCACACTCATATCTAGAAAGTGCAACTCACAACAGCTAAAACTTGGAAGTGGCCTACATATCCATCAACAGGTGAATAAAGAAATGTGATATTTATACGCAATGCAATACTATTTTGCCAAAAACAAAGATAAGCCTGAGTCATTTATAGGAAAACAGATGCACCTTGAAACCTTAATTTGAAATAAGTCAGACACACAAGCTTAAATACCACATGATTTTTCTTACATGAGAAACACAGGGTACAAATGAAGACCAAAAGAAAAGACAGCAGGAAGTATGGAGATAGATCTTTCTCAGACGAAAAGAGAATCAAGAGATAGAGGAGGGAGGAAAGGTACAGAGGATGACAAAGGGAATGAAGATGCCTTATGTACTACACCAGCTCCACACAAGTATATAGAAACTATGTTCTTCAAACATAGGCTAACAACAACAAAAGAGAAAATTCAAATAGGAAAAAGCTACTGTGTTGACTTGATCTTTAATTGCAGAGATACTAAAGACTACTGGAGAAAAGACCTTAAAAGATGATGTTCAGGAAGCGCAAAGTAACATGTTACTCAAAAGATATCCTCTTCTCCACACCTTCATTTTCCCTGTAGTTCGTTTCTTTTAAATTTTCTGACCTTCTTCAGCCTCTACGTGTCTACCATGAAAAAAATAGAATATAAGTATTAATACTTACACAAGCACCTTAAATATTAATACATCCACCATTCAATTATTCAAATCTAGTCTCACTAATAAAGGAGAAAATAAGAAAATCTAAGGAAATTTTTTTTGATCCTGAGAATTTTGACCACAGAATATTGCATGATGACATCCTTGAAGTTATGTGAGGAGAATATTATTTAGTAATTTAAAAGGGGAGGATGCTTTTTCTAAAGGGCTCACAAATTTCAAACCCTATCACAAAAAAATGTTTAAAACATTTAAAAAGTCACAAAAAAGTAAATTGTGGAAATTATAACAATATTAATAATGGACTATCTTCTACAATGAAAAATTAGATTGTTAAAGCAGGAAGATCAAGCATTTCTAGTTGGGGCAGTATTTCACGACCAGTCAGACATTAAAAAAAAAAAAAAAAACCTACTATGTAAGATTGTTGTAGGCAGCTAAATTAGATAGAAATATTATAGGCAGTCAAACAGGGCTAGGACCTCAAGGAGATAATATAGAAGAAAAGGTGACTTGACAATTTGGAAGAGACAGACAAATCCCTGCAATGGGCCAGACCTCAAGACAAAAGAGGAAACAAATGTAGCCACATACTTCAATAGGAATGTACATCAGGGATTAATATTCTAAATATGTATCAATCACCTTAAAAAAAAAAAAGCCCCAAAAATTCACTAGCCCAACTTCCAGCAGGAAGAGACCCTGTCCTATAACCATACCCACTTGCTTGGTTTCCCCATTTGGTACTGGATTTAATCAGTTTTACCTGAGCAATGGTGCTTATAATCTCATTGGTTTACCATAGTTTTGTCCCACCTCATGCCCACCTAAGCAAGTTCCCAAGGTTTTCACCTTAGACTTGCCTCACCACATGGTTTTCCTCTATGAAAGTCCCTGGAAGAGACAGCTTCTCAGGGACCACCTACTCAGGGCCCCCCTCCTGTCCTCTCTTGGACAGGAGCTTTCTTTCCCTCAATAAATAGCTCTGCTCATTACTTCAGTTTGTTCCTAAAATTCATTCTTCAGTTCTAGAGAACACAAACTGGTCCCAGGTCAGGTTGGGAGATCATTTTTTCCCTACATCACTTGGAAATTCCCTGTATCAAGATCACATAATACAATGAACTGTGCAGGACTGTTAAATACAGTAGTAGCTTACAAATTGCATTGTTCATAATGCCTCAGAGATCACAGGTAAAATAAAGCCACATTCTGCAGTACTTCCTGCTTTGTTTAGGCAGATATCATCATTCCCTCATATGTATAGTTATTAAACTACTTGTTGTGTGCCTATATTCAGGTTAACTAACATATTCTGAGATCACATTTGTGAATAAGAAAGAAATAGTCCCCGACTTTAGGTAGCTCAGACTAGTAAAGAAAATAAACATCGAGCAAATAAATGACAAGTATACAGAACCATTTTTAAAAGCATATGAAGAATCTTTTTGTTGTATTCACTGTATGGGTTATTTTATATTTCTCATTTTAGCTGAATAAAAGTTATGTGCTCCCAAGCCACTGATAGGCTTTCCACGATGTTGCAGCAGAGAAACAGGCAGAAGGAAAAAGGAAAATGGGGGCTTTATTTTCTTGGAGGACATGGAGAGAATTCAGGAAAGATAAGAAACTCTCTGAATTAGAACAAAGTGAGACTGAGGCTTTTATGGCCTTTGCCAGGGATGGAGTTTGAGGAGGATGTTTAGATACACCTGAGGAGCTGATTGGGGCCTTCCCTGAGGTGGTGGGATAGGTGAAAGGAAATTGCTCCCTGGGCTGAGTTAAAGAAGAAGGGGGAAGGTGGTCTTTGGGAAGATAAGCTGTTGTTTTAAGGGCTTCAACCATAGTAGATGACCATCATAATGATTCAGCAATTCATACTAGGGCCAGAACCTATCAGCTACCAAAGTAGCATAAACTAACCTAGCACTTTTGATGCCAACTAAATCTAAATACTGATGCCCTACTTTACTGTGACCCTCTGATTCAAAATAACTACACATGCAGCCATTAAAGAATCTCTACATACCAGATGTTATTTTAGATGTTTATGGCAACAAAGGGATATTTACTTAAGAAAGAAAGTATTTCAAAAACTTTATCAAATGTGTAATATGATAGTCATTGGGGACTTATGGTTTCCATATGAGAATTAATTTCTATCATGTCTCAGAAAACTTATTTTCTACATTTCTTTTTCCTTTCCTTTTTTTTTTTTTTTTTTTCCGGTGATACCAGGGATTGAACTCAGGACCTTGCAGTTGTCAGACAGGCAGTTATGCCACTATCTCCCTAGCCTATTTTTTTCAAATTTCAAATCCCAAGAAAAACTGGTTAAGAAATATGCAAAATGTAAACTATAAAAAGTATTATAACTATTTTATCAGAATGAAAGTTCAATAACATAGACAAATTAATGGTTCACAGGTTTACTCTCATGTCACATGAAAGCAAAAGAAATACTGACATATAAAGTTGAATGTTAACGTCAATTGTTTTATGAACCAGAGCTAGGTGAACAAAGCAGGAAACCAAGTTTTATTTGTAGCTGCTATCAAGTTGAATGTTCATGTTCTTGTGTACTCTCAAAGTGAATCACCTTTGCAACTAAAATAAATATTAAAGGGCAGGCAAGAGGGCCAGGGAAATAGCACAGTGGCATAGGTGCCTGCTAACAAGCACAAAGTCCTGAGTTCGATCCCTGTGATGGCAAAACAAAAACAAAGGGCAGGCGAAACAGCCCAGCAGACTAAGCACCTGCTTAGGCAAGCATAGATACTGGTCCCCACACCTGGGCATGCTGTGCTGCCCATAGACTGGGCATGGTGGCACATGCCTATAATCCCAGCACTGGGGAGGGCGAAAACAGGAGGATCACCATGAGTCTGAACTGCACAGTGAGATCCTGCATCAAATACATACAGATAAATAAATAAAATATTAAATTTATGTGTAGAACACACAAATCCTCTGGGTGGTTCTCTAAGACATAACAAGCTTTGAAAGGTAAGTAGCTCCTTACATGGGTACTTTTGACAAGTGATTCTACATGGTACTATTAACTTTGTGAGATGATCTGAATGTTATATAATTCAAATACTACCCAGTAAATAGTGGTGTTTTTCATTGCAACTATTCTTCAGAATCTATATGTACTTATTATAACTAAACTATTTTCTCACATATCAAACAAAATTTTTGACATTAAAGACAATCCGCAGAGTACACTTAAACTCTTAGAAGTATTTTAAGAACAATTTGTGATTTTAGGAATTCACAAGAGTTCCCAGGAATTAAGGTTTCTCATTCCTGAATCCAAAGATTCGTACATATTGAGAACTTGAAAATATTACTTGGTTCCAAAGATGATTAATAAACGTGTTTTGCCTTTTTAGAGTTCATAACTTAGGAGAGATGCAAACATGGGGGGAAGAAAGCATTAGAGGTATCATGATAAACTTACATTTAGGGTAGAGTGAAGACACAAAGCCTAAACACACAGGCCAGCTAAGCCTTTAGCAGTCTGAAAAACTTTTAATAATGAAGATGAGCTCTTGAGTTGCGTATGCAAAGAAAGCAAAAATTTTAGATAGAATAGAGGGTAGTTGAAGGTTACTGATAGGCAATCCAAACTTAGGGAAGACTGTACAAAGTCTGAGGTCAAGAAACATCATTGGTTGTTCGGCAAAAATAGTAAGGAAGGTGAGATCATGAGAAATAACTGAGAAAAGCAAAAACACAGTTTAACAGGGTCTTCTAATAAATGAGAAAGTAGAATTGTAAACAGCTCACTGACATAATCATGGTTATATTTTAGAAAAATCCTCTTGGAGGACAGTTTTCGAACTGTGTGAAACTAGAGATTGGCAAAACAATAAAACTACTGCAACAGTTAAACAATATATCATTAAAGACCCACTATAAGACTAGAGATACAGCTCAGTGAAAGTCCCTGCCTAGCAAGTGCAAGGTCCTAAGTTTGATTCCTGGTACCAGACAAACAAGACCATATATAGCCAACCACTATTGGCTGAGAACCTCTAAGAACTGGGACTACAAGTAAATACTAAGGATAGAGGGCAAATAATGGTAAATAAAATCTTAAAAGAAAAAGATGCAATGATGATAATGACGACATTGCTTGCATATTAACTGAGGAGTAAGATAAACTCTACAGCCAAGGTACCTCCTAAATAAACAAATAATCATTCCTTCTTACTGTTAAACTAATTTTGGCTTAAGGCTGCCTCTGTCCTTTCAGTTCCAATGTAAAGAATGGAAATCTAACTTGGTATGTAACTAATTGAAAGCCTAATTTATGAGTTTACTATTATAACAAGCAGCTGAGCCTCAACCAATCTCAGCAGCTGAGCTAGCTTTAATAGAGCCAATTGATCAGGTCAATCACTTCTTTACCTTCACTTTTTCTGGTGAAAGCTACCTGCCCACAATGAGAGCAAAACTCTGAGTCTCTTCTGTTTCTGATAGATGCCTCATTCACAAACTAGTCTTTACCCAAATAAACTGTTAACTTTCATTTGCCTAAAGTGTTTCTTTTAACACTATTCTTTTTTTTTGTATAATCAGAATATGAGAAGAAAATAAATATCTAAAAATAAGAGAGGCATTTTCTTTTTTAAAAAGTTTGTTATTCTCACTGGCTCCCTTAAAGAATTTATAAAAGTGTACTCGTTTTTTAAAGTTTATTACTTTACTGATCCAGATCTATTTGCAATCAAAAATGTCACAGAATTGAAATAATTACTTTAATTGGTCATAAGCAATTACTTGTTTGCATTGTTATTTCCCTTCAGATTATACTTGCGAAAAGCTATTTATTACAGAAACATCTATGAATAATAATCACTTTTTCTCAAAGCTAAAAGCTCCCCTGTCTACTCCTCCATCATCCTATTGCAGCTGACAAGGTTATGAAGATTTTATAAAAAAAATTTAGTCTGTTCACATACAAACAATTTCAGTTTGATCAGGATAAGTGAATGAATTCACATACTTCTTTTCTGTTCTTCATTGGCTATTCATGCTCCTTTTAAAAACATACTAATGTACATAACTTATGTATTCCAAAGCTATTATACATAGTGAATATTCTTTTCAAATTTCTTTTGATACACACTGGAGATGTTCCAGAAAAAAAATTAACACTACTTGCACCTTCAGGGAATTTTGCTGCATCACTTTTAGGAGCAAAATGGAGAAAGATGAGCAAAAATTAATATAAAGATGCTTTTCATTTTTGAGACAGCAAGTTTCCCTCTTATTCTTTATTGTAATAGCTCTTGAATTATGTTAACACTGAATTTCTAGAGTAGTACTGTATAAATCATTTCTACAAAGAAGACTAAAAATATTTTCTGTTCAGCATCAGTGCGCAAAATTGAACAAGTGACAATCTTCATACATAATATGCTACCAATGATCATACTCTTACACACAAAAAAGAAAACAAAGCATCTCAGGATTATATCTATAAAAGAATTTTTAAAGCAGCATCAGGGCCAGCCAAATAGCTCAGCAGATTGAAGCATCTGCTTAGGTAGGCACAGCAGCCAGGGTTCCATCCCCAGCCTTCCAAGCAGGCCCTGCCCGCAGGATGCACTGAGAGTATGATTGAGACTGGGCATGATGGCGCAAGCCTGTAATCCCAGTGCTTGGGAGGCTAAACACAGGTGTATCACTATGAGTCTGATCTACTTAGTGAGACCTTGTAGACCCTGTTCCAAAATAAAAAAATAAAATAAACAAATGAAGCAGAGCCAATTTCAGAGTAGAAAAACATCAAAGGCTCTCCAAATCAGTTTATCACTGGACTTTTTCTTGAATAAATACTTAAAACAAGGTATATGTTATTTATCAACGCTATCAGAAAGCACAAAGGTAGACTTCTGACAGCTAAAGAACTCACCATATATGCTATAAAATATTTTTATGATTGTCTTTATAATATTCACTTGAACAAGGCTATTATTATTCTGCCAAGGTAAATAACTAAAACATAGTCTCATGTCTTGTGTGATACTGACTAATCCCGTCTTTTTCATGTCTTTTTTAAAGAACTGTAAAGTTTATATTTAAAATGGAATAACAAAATATTCCCATATATTGCTTTTAACTTCCCATTCAACACCCTTATTCCAAACAAGAATTTTTCCATAAATAACAAGTGTGAGAATACAGAATACAAGCATGGGAAGAACAGAGTGTAAGAACAACAATGTTGACAAGGTAAAGATGGACAAAGTGACTGGGCTGGAAAAGAAAAGCAAAATTAAATTCCTTTGCATTTAACTGCCAGTTCATAGCTAACATCACCAGAGAATTCACCTGGTATTCTTTAACCACATGGAATGAACAGTAGGATACAGAATTCTCTATCCCTAGTCTCAACTATCATAAGAAGTGAAAAGACAATGCCAGCAAGGAGCTAACACTTGACATTCTTAAAATAGGCTATACGATTCATTCATATATAAATTAAGCTCCATATGGTAATTTTTGTTGTTTTTCAGTTGGTTATTTCCACTTTGCTGGTTTTCTATGTTGTGTGCTATGTTACTAGTACCTCTACCATAGGTACTAATTATGAGATTTGCATTAAATTAGTCCATGTAAATTTATTTGCACTATTACTATTATTGTCATCATTTTGCCAACTACTTTATCTTCCATAATGAAATACTAAAATGATAGAAGTCTGTGAGCAAGAGGAGGATTACTGGTGTAAAGATTTCACTTTGGAATGACTGGAAAGTTACCTTGCACTGGGGGACTTTCACATATCATTACATAGAAGTCTTTCTGTGAAGACACTTAACTGCCTCAAAGATATTGATTTGTTTTTTTGGCAAGTACCTGCCTAGCTGAGAATATCTGCCCAAGAAATAGTAGAAGATTTTAACTGTGCTGTCTCTAAACTTGCTACCCTCTTGTTTTCTGCTCAAGACACTTGCCCTGCCCTCAGCACTAGTAATCTCCAAATGTTCTTCAAATATTAAAAGTCACTTTTCTTCTGTTTTCCTTTCTCAATTAGAACTACTAGTTCCTTCAACCATCCACAGATCACACCTTTTTTGTCAATTCATTCACAAATGAAATATTTATGTTATTGAATGCTCCTTGTGATGATTAAGATCACAGTATACTGATATCTGTTGATACGCTCTGAATAGTACTGTGGTGGCATTTTTAAGTTGCAGTTACTCTTTAACCCAACAAACTGTAAGGAAAACAGATGACTTTCCATAGTGTGGAAGGGCCTCATCAAATAGCCGACAGCCTACTGAACTGGACCCCTGAGAAAAAGGGGGAGTCCTGGCAGCAAATCACCTTTGGATTCAATTTCAATACTTCCCCAAGCCCAGCTCATTAATTCTCTGTATGACTGGGAGGAGACCTGTACCATATGCCTAATATTTGTTCTGCTAAATTTTATCCTTTCAAGTTTAGTTTCTCATTAAATTCTGTCAAAATATTTTAGAATCCTTTCCATTTATATATATATATATATATATATATATATATATATATATATATATAAACACACTCTTTATCATTAATTTCTATCATACTAAAAAAGGTATGGCTGACATATCAGGAGAAATCTTTAACATTATCTTTAAACAAAGCCTTAATTCAAACAGTGTTGGAATGAATATATCTATACTGACATTCTCAGGTAACATTTGATACATAAGGAAGGCAGGATACTTCCTGCTCCAGTCTTGCTTTCTAGCACTGGCTGTAAACTTATAAGTTTTATGACAAGACAAATTGCTTATTCTTCAAAACAATTTCAATTTTCTTATCTATAAAATGAGAAAACTAAAATTTAAATCTTAGGATAGGGGTGAGGAATGAAATACACATAAAACTGGATATACTGTGGTATGAGGTATGATAAAAAATACAGTATGTGCTTAAATTTTAAACATTTATTATAGTAAAAGATACATTGCTACTAATCCCTCTCAGAACAATCCCCCTCACTTCAGACACACTTGTCACATCATTTTTGCTGCTTTGGGGAACAGCTCTGGAAGTCCTCTTTCAGGAGAGTCATTAGCTGTGTGATTACAGGTCCTTCCAATACCGAATCAATTGAAAATATTTACCTTTAATGGTCATTTTGAATTTAGGTAATAGAAAGAAGGTACCTGTGCCAGTTCTGGTGAATAAAGTGGCTAAGGACAAATTTTAACTTTTTTTGTTTTCCACAAATGGTTGAGCAATGCCAAAGGATCAAAATAAATATTCATTTTCTTTTTAAAATTTTATGACATTAAAACACATTGCCATATTCTATCTCAATATAGCCCAACCACTACAAACACATTTATATCATTTTTTAAGAAATGTTCCTTTTACTATAATAAATATTTTCTTTAGCTTAAACATTCATCACATTGGGCTGTGGAGATAGCTCAGCATTCTAAGTGCCTGCCTAGCAAGCACAAGGACCCAGGTTCAATGGCCCTGTGCAGCATGCCATGCTGGCCCCCAAAACCAAGCGTGATGGCACATGCCTGTAATCCCAACACGGGAAAGTCTGAGCTACACAGTAAGACCCCATTACTTGACATGTGTCTGCTTTGAAGTACATAGTAAGAATTCAGCAGAAAACAAAGATATTCCATTCTATCATATTTTCTTGTTTTAGGCTAAAACAATATCATGGCTTTGGGAAGAACTAAAGGTAGCAGTAGAAAAAGAGGTAAACAATGGGAGGAAAGGACAATACAGACAAATAACTTCAAGTTACTGCATGAACCTGCTGTACAGATTACTGCTAAACACCAAAAATTCTTCTAAAGTTTTCAAATAGTTTAAAAAGATAGTTTTATTCAGTCTTTTGGGAAACTGCAACTTCTAGTTAAAAAGAAATAAATGCGATGACGTTTGGAATTTGGTTAAACATTTAAATTCCATTTCAAAATGTTAGATTTGGCAAAGCCTAAAAATATTTTGCCAAGTCCTTAACTTTTTTACTTGCATGTATTCAAGGGAAAAACCAGCTTGTGGATTTGAATAGTTTAGATTTGAAACTCATTAAAATATGTATAGAGTGCTTTATCCAGGCACCAAAATTCTGCCCCAAATCATTTACAGTTTAAAGAAAAAAGACTTTTTAGAAAAAAGTCTTACATAAACCACAGCTTTGTACATGAAGTTGCTGAGACTCAGAAGAAAAGATTTACTTAGAGAGAGATCATGAAAGAAAGAAACTTTGAAGACATAATTTAAGGAGTGAAATAGCACTGAATATACAGGAACTGAAAAACTATTCCAAGTATGCACAGAAGTGGTATTACATAACAGCTGACAAGGACAATATATAAAATCTCAGTGACTGCATTTTGACTTAAAGATACTTTCTTAAAATGTCAAGAATAACAGTAGTCTTCAGAGGCACCCATAACTGCCCATCAGGATAAGTTTATTCAATAAATGTCTGTGTGTCTCTATGTGCAAAGCTCTCTAACAGGCACTGAAAAATAACACTAAACAAAACAAAGAGAATCTTAGTCTGTGGGAAAAATAATTTTTTTAAGTTAAAACACAGAGCTGGGAATGTAGTTCCGTGGTAAGGCACTTGCCTAGCCAGTGCAAGCTCCTGCATTCAATCTCCACACAGCCAAAACATGACAAAAATTATAAATCACAGTAAAAGCTACCAAAAAAATGAAGATGCAGCAAATAGTTATATTATAGACTTCAAAATGTAATCTTAGGACTATTAATAATCATGAGTGTTTCAGTTCTTAGGGACCTAGAAATTTATCATGCTTACTTTTTGTAAGAGGAATTAAAGGCACTAATAAGTAAAGTCCTTGGTCAAAGCAAGGGGCAAAGAGAAAATCAAAGTCAGATCTTTCTATGGGTTTATACAGGTTTCCTAACTCTGTATCCAACATTTACCATTTCATTCCAGTTTTACTGAGAGTCTACTAAAATAAGCACCAAAAGCCACTGGGGCAAAAATTTAAAAAGCCACTCCCCACCCTGGACCTGAGAAAAAATGCATGAAAACAGTCTCCAAAAAAAATAAAACTATATAACACAAAATGAAAGTTTTGTATGTAATACTGAAAAGGGAGACTTTTAATCTAGTCAAGATCATCACAGGTAGTTTTATTTCTATTAATACATAAATACGATTTTCCTAACATAAACCTACATTGGGACAAGAGATGGATAACATGCTGTGGTCTCAATCTGGAACTCTGTTGTTCCCATAAAACTAAATTGTGATAAGCTAGCGTGGTGGTGGCACACACCTATAATCCCAGCACTTGAGAGGCTGAAGTATGAGGACTGCTGAGTCTCAGACCAGCCTGAGCTACAAAGTGAGCTGAAGGTCAGCCTGAACTGCATAGCGAGACTCTGTCTCAAAAACAAAAACAATAAAAATAAAAAATAAAATGTGTCTACATTCTCTGTTCAACACCATATGGAAAATGTACTTATTCTTTCCCGTCTTTCTACTCTTAAGGCCTGAGTGCACTGCAGTGATGAGGGCTATATCATGATGTCTCTGAGGATGCATTAGCTGATGACCTGTATCTTGCTGGAAGACAAAATAGGTCAAACTCCTGAAATCACAGACATAGGTAAGGACATTGTAAACAGAATCACAGTTGTACAGTAAACAGTTCTAAAAATTAACGAATGGGGTTATATCAAATTAAAAGCTTCTGCACAGCAAAAGGAATGACCAATAGAGTGAACTAACAACCTACAGAATAGAAAATAAAATTTTCTGGCCATTCATCAAACAGAAGACTCATAGCTAGAATATACAAAGAACTCAAAAAATTACACTCCTCAAAATAAAAGATCCAATCAAAAAGGCACAAAGCAAAATAGACACCTCCCAGAAGTCTGAATGGACATAAAATATATGAAGAGATTTTCAACATTACTAGCCACTGTAGAAATGGAAATTAAAACAATGCTGAGATACTAACTTATCCCAGAAAAAACAAGTATCATCAAGAAACCAAATAATAACAAATACTGGGGAGGCTTCAGGCTGTTCATGGGAATCTAAACCAGTAAAATCACTACAGAAATTAGTGTGGAGGAAATCCAAAGTGCAAAATAAAGAGTAAAACAAAAGATAAATAACAGGAAGTAGAAAGAAGATCTTTCTCAAAGGGGAAAGGCATCAAGAAACAGAGAGGGGGGCAACCTGTATGGCCCACATGCCTGCTGGGTAAGGACCCTCGGCCTGCCTACATTTTTCGGCTCCTCCCGCTGGAGCTCCAGTCCTCAACCCATCCTGCATTTCCTCTGGCAACCCGTCCGGCCCGCGGGCCTGCTGGCCCTAGTCCCAAACCCATTCAGCATCCCGTGTAGACCACACTCCTGCAGGACTCCTCAATTCCAGAACACCGGATCGACCCAAAATCCGACCCAAGGGGCTCGTAGCAGCCAGCAGCTTGAGCTCCGGCACACAGCCAGGCACGTCAGCAGGGGAACCAACATGGCAGATCCAGACCAAACTACCATAGGCACTAATACCATAAATGCACCAAGGTGCAGAGATCACTGCCATACAAAATGATAATGACAAGGAGTAAGATGCAGTCTCAGGGACCAAGCCCACCCAAATCAAACACATAAGACACTACCATGGAAGAAAATGGGAATCAAGCAGATGAAACCTCTGAATCAGAGGTAGACAGACAAGTACAGAAACGCATAGAGCAACTCAGATCATACTCAACATCTGCAAGATGATGCAAAAATGAACAACATGAGATTAAAAGGAATCAAGGAGAAAGAAGGAGTCAACACAAATGATATAAAAAGAATATGGGCAGAAGTAATAGCAGAAAACTTCCCAAATATGAGAAGGCAATTGGAAGTTCATGTAACTGAAGCATACAGAACTGCAAATAACATCAACCCAACTAAAACCACACCCAGACATATAATGGTCAAGATATGAGAAATCCAGCAAAAAAATAATATAGTAAAAGCTGCTAGAGGGGCCTGGCAGGATGGCTCAGTGGTCTAAAGCACCTGCTTAGGAAAGCTTGGGCAGCTGCAGGGACCACGGTTCGATCCCTGGCACCACATGCTGCACCAGCCCTGCCCTGAGGGCAGGCTGAGCCTGCCATAAAAATAAACAAACAAACAAACAAAAGTTCTGAAACAAGAAAAAAAACTAAAATAAAAAAATTCTAAAAAAAAATAACACATCATCTCACGTTCACGTGAGACTTCTTTATAGCACATAATCTACTTAGCCATGCCTGTCCCCTCTACTATTGTTGCCACATATTTTACATCTATGCATTTACATCTTGTAAGTCTTATGACACATTCCTATGATTATCCTCTTTAAAAATATTAGCTCATGGCCACAGAACACTGTGGGCAGCCGGTTTGAGGTGGCAAGGAGCAGTTCCTGGCCTGGGGGGCTGGCTTTACCCAGAGAGCACTCAGGCCTGCAGGAACACCAGCCTGACTGCTTTCTCTGTGCTATGAGGGATTTGTGAAAAAGAAAATAAAACATAAAGCAAATTTTATTATTTTTTGTAAAACAGAGAAGAGCGATAGCTATGTTCTAGGTAACTGCAGAAAGGACCACTGGTGGCAGAAAAGAGTGATAGATATGTTCTAGGTAACTAGAGAGAGGACCACTGGTGGCAGTTACCTCCTTGCTTTTTTTTTTTTTTTTTTTTTTTTTTTTTTTTTTTTTTTTTTTTTTTTTTTTTCCTTTTGAGACAGGGTCTCCCTATGCAGCTCAAGCTGGCACTGAGCTCATTTTGTAGCCCAGGCGGGTCTTGAACTTGAAATGATCCTCTGGTCTCAGCCTCCTGCATGCTAGGATTACAGGCCTGTGCCATTATGCCTAACCTCTTTGTTGATTTTCAGGGACCGCGATTAGATTCCCGGCACCACATGCTGCGCCAGCCCTGCCCTCCGGGCAGGCTGAGCCGGCCGTAAAAATAAACAAACAAACAAAAGTTCTGAAACAAGAAAAAAAAATAAATAAATAAAGCTGCTAGAGAAAAGAAACAGATTACATTTAAAGGAAAACTCATCAAACTAAAAGCAGGTTTCTCTTCACAAACCATGTAGTCAAGAAGACCACAGAGCAGAAAGCTTCACATCCTCCATGAAAACAAATATTAGCCCAGACTACTATGCTGAGAAAACTCTCCTTCAAGTATGAGGGAGAAGTGAAATATTTCCACGACAAAGAACAACTAAAGAATTTTATAACGTCAAAGCCAATACTACGTTCCAGTCCACGATCCGGTTCCCAGCCCACCCAAGCCCACGAGACTGTGGGATAAGTTCTCTCTGCCCCTCTGCTTCTTTTCTGCGTTCCTGCGACTAACTTCCCCTTCCCGTCCACTGTCTGGTTCCCAGCCCACCCAAGCTCGCGCGACTGCGGGTTAAGGTCTCTCCGCCCCTCTGCTTCTTTTCTGAGTTCCTGGGATTAACTTCCCCTTCTGGTCCACGGTCCAGTTCCCAGCCCACCCAAGCCCGCTCACCGGCTGGGTCAGGATCCTTGGTCCGCCTTCCTCTTTCCCCCCCCCCCCCCCCCTTTTTTTTTCTTTGAACCCCTCCTGCCCAACCTCCACTACTGAAGCCATCATACATCTCCTCTGGCAACCAATCTGGTCTATGAGCCTACCAGGACTCAATTCCAAAGCTCCACCTCCACCTACAGACCACACACACGGAGCTTCGCAGCAGCCAATAGCCAGAGCTCCAACACGAAGCCAGGAACTACTATAGGGGAACCAACTTGGAGGCCCCAGACCTAAGGCCCACAGACACTTACAGCATAACACCACCAAAGTGCAGAGGTCTCTTCCATACAAAATGATAACAACAAGGAGTAGGATGCAATTTCAGGGCCCGAGCCCACCCAAACCAAATACAGAAGACACTACCATGGAAGAAAATAGGAATCATGCAGATGAAACCTCTGAATTGGTAGCATCTGAGGCAGACAGACAAGTGCAGAAACTGACAGAGCAACTGAGATCAGAGATAACATCTGAAGTAAAAAAAGAAATACATGAAGTGGAAAAACGGCTGGAGAAACGTATGGAGGACATCAGAGCAGAAATAATATCTAAAGTTAACAAAGACATGTTTAAATCAATAGCATCCCAAGTAGGGGAACAACTACACAAAAGTAGAGAGGAGAACAGAACAGAAATCATCTCTGAATTAGAGAGAGAAAGAATAACCATAATGACAGACTTCAATACTATTAAAGAAGACATCGATAAAAACTTAGAAGAGAATAGAAAAATGATGGACTCCCTGATGGAGCAATATAGGAAAGACATAGATCGCATGAAACAGTTTCAAAGAGATATACAAGAAAATAAAATCTCGATCACAAGTTGGCACAGCCATATGAACGAAAATGAAGATAGAGTCTCAGATCTTGAAGACACAGTTGCAGCCAGTGAAAGAGTAAGAAAGGATCTTTTAAAAACAACCAGAATGCAGGAAAAAAAATAATTCAACATCTGCAAGACAATGCAAAAATGAACAACGTGAGATTAGTAGGAATCAATGAGAAAGAAGGAATCAATACAAATGATATTAAAACACTATGGGCAGAAGTAATAGCAGAAAACTTCCCAAATATGAGAAAACAATCAGACATTCAGGTAACTGAAGCCTACAGAACTCCAAATAATATCAACCCAACTAAACACACCCAGACATATAAGAGTGAAGATCCCAGAAATTCAGCAGAAGAATAACATACTAAAAGCCGCTAGAGAAAAGAAACAGATCACATTTAAAGGAAAACCCATCAGAATAACACCGGATTTCTCTTCATAAACCATGAAGTCAAGAAGAGCATGGAGCAGAGTGCTTCAACACCTCCATGAAAACAAATTTCAGCCCAGATTACTATACCCGGCAAAACTCTCCTTCAAGTATGAGGGAGAACTGAAATATTTCCATGACAAGGAACAACTAAAGAATTTCATGACATCAAAGCCAGTGCTACACAATATTCTAACAAATATTTTAGAGAGGGACCAAAACGACCCAAATTCTACAAATGAAAACAGAAAGATCCCACCAAATAGAGTAACCAACTAAACATAGGAGGAAACAGTGGTAAACACTAGCGAGTAAGAGTCATGTCAACCATAAGCCAATACATTTCAATTATAACCAACAACGTAAATGGACTCAATTCTCCAATTAAAAGAAGTAGACGTGCAGAATGGAAAAGGAAACAGAGCACAACAATATGCTGTATATAAGAAACACACTTAACCCATAAAGAAGCTCACAGGCTTAAAGTTAAAGGTTGGAAAACAATACTACATGCTCCAGCACCTCAGAAAAAAGCAGGAGTAGGAATCCTGTATGCAGACAGTTTAAACTTCAAACTAAGACTGATCAAACGAAATAGGGAGGGCCACTAAATACTGGTTAGGGGAAAAATTCATGATGAAGAGGTAACACTCAAATATGTATGCACCCAACATGGGAGCAGCAAGCTATATAAAACAAACCTTAATGGACCTGAAAAATCTCATATCCAATACTACAATCTTAACAGGAGACCTCAGCACTCCCTTATCCGAAAAAGATAGGTCAAGCAAACAAAAAAATCAGCAAAGAAGTGGCAGAACTGAATCAGACCTTGGAACAACTGGATTTAGTGGACATGCACAGAGTGTTCCACCCAACCACTTCAAAATACACATTCTTCTCAGCTGCACATGGGACATTTCCTAAAATAGATCACATATTAGTCCATAGATCATGCTTAAGTAGATGCAGGAAAACAGAAATTATCCCATGTATATTATTTGACCACAGTGCAATCAAATTGGAAATAAATGACGAAAGAAACCATAGGAATTCCAGGACTACATGGAAACTAAACAGCACTCTTCTCAACAACCAACGAGTTACAGATGAAATTAAACAAGAAATAAAACAGTATCTACAATTTAATGAAAATTCAAACACAACCTACCGGAATTTGTGGAACACAATGAAAGCAGTTCTTAGAGGGAAATTTATAGCTCTGACCTCACACATTAAGAAAACAGAATGGGAACAAATAAACAATCTTACACAACAATTAAACCGACTACAAATGGAAGAAGAAATGAAATCCAAAGCCCAAAGGCAGGAGGAAATTATAAAGATTAGAACAGAAATCAATTCAATTGAGACAAAGAAAACAATACAAAGAATTAATGAATCCAAAAGCTGGTTCTTTGAAAGATTAAATAAGATTGATGAGCCCCTATCTAACCTCATCAAAAAGAGGAAAGAAAGGACTCAAATTCAAGCAATGAGAAATGAAAAGGGTAAAATTACTACAGACCCAGCAGAGATACACAGGATCATAAATAGTTACTTTGAGAACCTTTACTCTCACAGAATTGAAGACACACATGACATGGAAAGATTCCTAGAAAAGTACAAATTACCAAAACTGAATCAAGAAGATATTAGAATTCTCAATAACCCAATAACAGCCAATGAAATACAAAATGTAATAAAAAGCCTACCAACAAAGAAAAGTCCAGGACCTGATGGATTCACCTCTGAATTCTACAAGAAATTTAGAGAAGACATAACCCCAATACTCCTCAAACTCTTCAGTGAGATTGAAAAAGAAGCAATCCTTCCAAAATCATTCCTTGAGGCAAGTATTACACTGATACTAAAACCAGAAAGAGATGTAACTAAAAAAGAAAACTACAGACCGATTTCTCTCATGAACATAGATGCAAAAATTCTCAATAAAATCCTAGCCTTAGAATACAGCAAATCATCAAGTACATTATACATCACGACCAGGTAGGATTCATCCCAGAGATGCAAGATGGTTCAATATACGCAAATCTATAAATGCAATACACTATATCAACAGAACCAAGACCAAAATTCACATGATTGTCTCAATTGATGCCGAAAAGGCCTTTGACAAAGTGCAACACTCATTCATGTTCAAAGTCCTACAGAAAATTGGAATAGAGGGCTTCTACCTCAACCTGATAAAAGCCATCTACAACAATCCAACAGCTAGCATAATTCTAAATGGGGAAAAACTGAAGTCTTTTACTCTCCAATCTGGTACAAGACAAGGATGCCCCC
>PVJA010025336.1:0-30870 GCA_004027025.1 Myocastor coypus
TTCATCCCTGTGGAGAAGTTCTCGCAACAATGAAAATAGAGATTTTTCACGCAAATAAGTATTTATTAGCTTTTAAAAACTTCTGACCTTCATAGGAGAGTGGTAGGGAGAAATTTAACTTCAATCAAAGGAAAGGAGAACAGAAATAGGCTAGAGGAAGAACAGAAAAGGAAGAAGGGAGGAGCGAAATTAAGAGGCACGTGTCTAAACATTAATCATCTGCCCTACACTCTTGAAGATGTTACTGAGCCTTGGCCTACAAGAAATGATTACTACTTTACAATACTTCGTGCATACAAATGTTTCTCTTAAATATTATGCATTCTTTCTTCACAAACCTGCTCTCTAGATGGTGACCCTATAGTTTTGCAGTAGAATTTATCTTTCCAAACCTCATTATTTTATTCAGAAGAATTCTACATAAATGCAGTAGGATTAGTCGGATCACCATGGAGTCTGATAATACTGCATTCTTATCACTACTTTGCTTTTTGACGCAAGGCCAATTTTATTTTGAAGTAATTTTAAGTTTAATAATCTTTCAAGTAATTTATGATTGTTCAAATATTGTTCTCAAGTATTCATGTAAGCTTAATATATTCAGAAGGTGAACCGCTTTCTGTAGCAACAAAGACACACATGCAGAAGTGCAGATGTCTCTTACCTATGAATTACAGGACAATATAGTTAGGTTACTTCTAAGGTAACAAAGCAGCTGGACAAACTCCTCTTTGGATTTAAACTTAAATAATGGGCATAATTAATAGGTAAGTTTAAATTCAGAAGATTAGTATTTTTGAGAGTTTCTAAGAAAACGTTTTACACACAAAATGGAGTCAGTTTGAAGCACAAAGCCTAGTATTTTTAATCAACAATGCTGAGTTTACTTTTGTATGTCACATAGAGCAAAAGGCTGTTTGAGAGTGTATAGAATAAGAAGTTGTCAGGGTGACAAGAATTAAAGAGGTAAGTTTGTTTGGGAGGTCCCCAAAGAAACCGCACAGAGGCAGGCATCAGCGTAAGCAAGCCGCATGCAACAAGCACGGTGGGTAGCCTGGGTCCTTGGTTAGCTCTAAATGTAGACTTACCACGTGTTTGCCCTCTTTCATACTGGCCTCACGATGACGTGCATAACGGTCTCCCGCTATGCCATGGCTGTTTAACTGTATTCTGCTCTGGGCCTGCACTAGAGAGTGAGGGATCATATGCTCACCTGTCCTAACATACTCCAGACTTTTATGTTACCTGTTGTGGCTCCCCAGTGAGCACACAATTTGAGGGGACCCTAAATTGTATTTGCATGTCTATTCTTCTTGAGAATAAAAGCCACTGCAGGACTTTGGGAATAAATTATTGATGTATAAAATAGGTTACATTGCGAATATTTTGAAAAATGTAGATTCTTGTGCCATACCTCAAATCAACTGAGCCAGACTCTAGAGATAAGATCCAGACATATATATACTTTTCTTTTCACAGTACCAGGGATTGAATTCAGGACCTAGGCAAGCATTTATTCCACTGAGCTATCTCTCTGGTCCCCAAAGAATAAGGTTTTTCTTGTTGTGGTGGTGGTATGGGCATTTGAACTCAGGGCCTTCTGCATATTAGGCAAGCACTCTACCACAGAACTACATTCCCAGCCCTATAAGGTTTATATTGCTGTACTTAGTTGAAGTTTATATCTAAGTGTGAGTTTTTAGCATTTTATTTGCTGTGTGTGTTAATAAATGTTACATTTCAGAGAAACTATAATTACAAAATATAATTTGGTGAATTCAGAGGCAAGCTGCATATTTTTTAAAAATAACTCCTCAAAAACATAGGATAAATCATTAAGCTAGTGGTTATAAAAAGAATAACATCTTAGTGCTGTCTAAAATGGTTCAATATGAAGTTTACTGAAATGTCAACACTTGAGCATTGTAAGACCAAGCAATTAATATTGTACTTACTAATCACCACTCAAAACAAAATGTAACAATGCACTTTAAAGTCCTTTCTTCCACTTATATATTTATGCCATAGATACAGCTACTTAGAAAATATAGTCATTTTTATGACAATGCTTATAAAACTACATTTTCCCTTGTAAAAATATAAAGCACCACAAAATCATTGAGTGAGAAATGAGATTGGTGATTTTCTTCATAAGTAACATATGCATGTACCCATCAAGATTTTTTTTGACACATACTAAGCTAGTATTCTGTATTCTGTTCATCTGAAGTTTTTATAGTCATATATTTATTTGATGATTTATACTGATTCAAAGATATTATGTATAATAAATACATTTAATTATCCCTTTTAGAAATTCATACTCTCAGTCACCTTTTATTTACATCCATGATGTAACCTCCAATAAATTCTTTTATACTGGATCTCAACCCTGAGTGCAACATAATCCACGTAGAGCATTTATTTAATATGCTTGTTTGTTCTCCCTACAGATGTGTAGGCCAAGCCCACCAAGTGATTCTCACTTGGTTGATCTAGCATGGACACAGACCTGAGCTTTTCCTTATGGGTGAGAAGCACTGCTCCAACTCACCATGTAATATATTTGGATTACCTTTATAATGTAATCATAGACCCTCAAGACTCAGGTATGTTTCGAGCACCTAAAGTCTAACTATCAGGTGTCAGAATATCAACAGATAGAATAAAAAGAACTTTACATTAACTAGCATAAATTAATCATAATACCATAAATTAACTATCATAAATTATATAACAATAATTATATAATTTAATTTGGTTTTTCTTTGCTTCAATTATTTCTTAACCATGAAATTCATAGCACATTAAAAGAATCTCAATCCACAGAAAGCATAGCAAGGCAAAATGTGTCTATATTCTAATAAACTGTGCAGCTGTGTAAGAGAGTATATTTATATAAATTGATAACATATAGCACTGAGAAATCCACAATTTATTATGTTTAAGGACTCCAGTCTTAAGAGAAAGTACATTTTAGAAACTATGTCAACAAAAAATTTCTGTTAGTAATTTTTCAACCACAGTTGTAATTTTAATTTTGTCACGTACTTCAGAAATGTAAAATTGATTTGTATCATATATTTAGTGTAATTGAAAATTCAATTTTTATCTTAAATTCCATTCTGAAAACTAAATGTATGTTTTCTTTCTTCATAAATATTAAAAACATATAGAACCCCTAAGACAAGTAAAACAAAATAAACTTGTCCACAACTTTAAATAAATACTTCTGTGCATTTTTGCCTCATTCTTCCTTGTTCTCCTAAATCCCTTTAGCCAGAGGGCTTGATACACAACTGTGTTTATTGATAAGGGACACAACTCCCAGGATAAACTGAAGTTTGGGTTTAAAAATAGTTTTGTCTTAATAAAATTTATTCCTGGTCTTCAAACTGTAAGCCCAGTTCTATTTTATGATTTTGTTTTCAAAGCCATGTTTGCTAAATTGATGGGCTGTACTGGTATACATTCCCATCAATATCCTGTTTCTTCAAGCAAAAATCTACCATCCTGTGAGGAGAAAGATCAGTGGGGAAAGCAGGTGAAAACATAGTCTTTTTCACTCAGTTTTGGGAAAGGAAAGAAAATGTGAGTAACACAAATTGTCTCCTGTATGTAATATGGGTAGATGGAAAGTGTTTATGACTTGTTCTTCAATTACCAAGATCTGCTTTAAGGCCAGTCAGATAGCTCAGCAGATGAAAGAATGTGCTTAGGCAGAGCACAGGGACTAGTTTGATCCTGGTGTGCTGAGAAGGCAACTGAGACTGGGTGTGCTGACACACACCTATAATCCCAGCACTTGGAGCCTGAAAACAGGAGGATCTCTACGAATCTGATCTGTGTAGTGAGAGCCTGTAGACCACATACTAAAGTATATATATACTGCTCCAATGCCGCTTCTCATTGGTAAGAAAATAGTACTTTTAGTTAGTCTGGAAAGGGCAGAATGCTGAGAACTCTAGACATAGCCTTCATTTTCCCAGTGACTATGAATTTCTCTCTTAGTTTGTTCTTCTCAAGTTTTAACAAGCATGTGGATGCCCAAATATCTTCTGAAAGTACATAATTTTATAGATAAGTCTAAAATTAAACCTCAGGCTTTTTAACTTCCAATGGATGATGCTGAGGTTTAGCTGTTATACCTAGAGCACAGCTACCAGAAGTGTCTGCACAAGTGCCTTAGAACTACACCTATTTCCAAGACCAGTGAAACAGAGGAGAGGACTGGAAACTTAAAGGAACATTGTTTATTCTCTTGCCTCACACAAAAGGATACATCAGTCACTGTTAATCATTCATCTCCTTGCCTCTGATAAGAGAAGAAAGAACAGTCTTTTCAAATTTAATGACCCTGTTCCACCTAGCATATGCGGACCTTTTGCCAGTAAGTATTATATTTCATAAGAATTTTCAGATAATGATCTCTTGAGTTGGTGATAAAATTACTCTCAGACAGTGAAACTATATTCAGGATTGAATTAAGATTTCCCAAGTGTAAAGAAATGAGATAAGTATCAATGAGTCAATAGGTTCTACCACTAGTGGAGAAAACTAACTGCTTTTTAAAAAATTAACGCCGAATTTCATCCACAGTTCCTAGTTAATGGAACAGAGAGAAGGAATACTTCATATATTACTTATGGTAGAAAAATCCAATGATTATTTCTTGACTTCATTCTCCGTATATCATTAACTTTCTGTTTTTATTTTATGCAGACCGCACTGATTTTTAACCAGGGATTTTCCTAGAGGATAATCAGTGCCAATCTTTATGGACTGTTTAGTACAATCAGGTACTACTTTGGGCATCAGTTCAATGAATTTCCATGAGGTTTGTACAGTTATTCTCACTTTCATTTAAAGTTAAGGACAGGAGAAATTGAAAAACAGATCTAAATGTATGCAGTTGGTACGTGTTAGTCGCAGATCTTGAAGCTGAAAATTCCAAAAGCAGTGGCTGCGCAGGCAGCTGCTTATAACTCTAGCTTGTTCCCTGTAATGTTAGACATGCTAAGGATGCTCCTCTAGCAGCTCTTGACTCATCTTTCTTCTGCAGAAATCAAGTGTATCTTTCTGCTCAATGTCCTTACTATAATGCAAGGGACATAACCTAAAAAGCACATTAGCTGTATGTGCAAAAAAGAAGTAACAAACACACATAAATCCCCCTGTTTATGTGCTCTGTGGCTGTATTCAGATTTCCAAGTCCTGGTGGAAAAGACTGATGATTACCTAATCTGAAGCTATGCCATACTACCTTCCACCTTAGCTGGATTCTCCTATTCATTTAGAAACTCTTCCTTTTGGGATAACGTGTATCATTGACCCTTCTTTCAGCCATGTAAGCTTCTTCTCATTCTCAGGAAATGTCCTGGGCTCTTGTTTCCCAATGATTACTGAGATCATCAAGCATGAAACTTAATTAATCCTTTCTCTTTCAGTGTTTTCAGTCTGCAAGCTTTTTTCAGCTTTAGTTTTTTTTTTAAAGTTAGGCCCTTTTCCCTTTCAGAACTCATTCTATACTGCTGCTGTGGATAACTGCTCATCAGCGACCTCTCTATGACTCCTCTAGTGCTTTCCTTGATCCAACGTTTCTGTTTCTTGTATGCTCAAGTTTTGCACAGCATCGAAAGAAAAAAAAAAAAAAAAACTGTCCTTATCTGATAGCTTTCATAGCTACTTTTTGATCTCTCCCTTCACCTTCATCAAAAGTATTTTAGGCATGAATGCACATCAGATATATATTTTTTTTCCTGTTTTCATATTTCTTACTGTCACTTTCTTCAAAACACAAATGATATCATAATAAATTTTAATGGATCCTTGCCGTTTCCTGTCCTTTTAAATTTGTCCTGCAGGGGCTGGGGAGATAGCTCTGTGGCACAAGTGTCTGCCTGGCAAGTGCAAGGTCATGAGTTCAAACCTGGGTCCCGAAACAAAAAAAATTGTTCTGCAATATTATTCATGTAGAACTAAGGGAAAAGGCCATTCATTTTAATTTTGGCCATAATAAATTGCTCTAGAATCTTTCATTAAATATCAGAAAAGAGTTTTAAAAGTCATTAAAAATCTGCTCATCTCTACCAATACTACAAATATTCCACCTGAGAAATGAGCCCAAAGACTAATCACTAAGAAGAAGAAAGGTTCATCTTAGGCATTAGTGTCTCCTCTACAAACTTTTTGAGTATATAATTCACCATCCTACCTGAGGTCAGAGGGAAGCGATAGTGGTATTTGCATGGCACTCTATTGCAACTCCAAGTTTAACTGTTTGATGCTAAAGACATTGGGCTGGAAACTAGGAGGGCTTCCTCATGAATCATTCTTGAGTTCTGGCAAAATCTGTACAGGATGCTTTCTAAAATTTTACACATTCCTGATCTCTGACTTGTAATTTGAACAAGTCTATAACTTAAATAGCTGGAAGATTTTGATTATTTAAATAGTCTACTTTTTTTTAAATCTTTCTATTCCTTTGCAATTCCTCAGTTTATTAATTCTTGACTTCTACTTCCTTATTCATAAAATAAGGACAACAAAACCATTTACCTTGAAGGAGTTTTTGAATATTAAATATACAAATATATTTTACATATTTAATTACTGCACTTACTTTAGCCTTTCTCAATTTACTAACTTGCATTTGGGATATCATTTTTATACTAAAGCGTTAAGAAATAAACGGCTGCTTATTGGATTGATTCATTACATGCACAACCTGAAAGAGGGAGATAAACCTTTTTCATCTTGCAAATGATGAGACACTAGGAATCTCAAGTCATCCTGATGCAGGAAGGAAAAACTGATCTGGAGTGCATGACCTCCAATAGGGAACCTCCAAATGATATAGGGAAAACTGAACTCTAACCTGACAAGTACCTGGGACAAGTTTGTGTTCTCTAAAGCCAAAGAATGAATTATAGGAACAAACAGAGGTAATGAGCAGAACATATTTATTGAAGGAAAGAAAGCCCATGTTCAAGAAAGGGACAGGAGGGAGTTCCTAAGTGGGTGTCCCCAGGAAACTGTCTCTTCCAGGGACTTTTATAGGGCAAAACCATGCGGTGGACATGAGGTTGGACAAAAACTATGATCAACCAATGAGGTTACAAGCACTATTGCTCAGGTACAATAGATTGAAATTGGTATCCAATGGAAAAACAAGTCATGTAGCAAGCAAGCAAGAATACCACCTATTGGGCTTGGGCTCCTGACTCTTTTCAGGCTCTTTCCAGGAGATTAATACATACTTAGCATATCAATCCCTGATGCCCATCCTTAAGGAAGTATGTAGTTGCTCTTGTTTACTCTTGTCTTGAGATCTGATCCACGGCAGAGGAGTGTCTGTCTCTAGTCATAGCCACTTTGTCTTCTATGTCGTCCATGAAGGCCTGGCCCTGTCTAACTTCTTATAATATTTCTATCTAATTTAGCTACCTACAACAATCCTACCCTAGGTTTTTTAGGACTTAAAAGCAGACAAATAAATTGGGTGTGGTGGTGCATGCCTATAATTCCAGCATTTGGGAAGCTGAGGCAGGATGATTGGTGTGAGTTTGAAACCATCCTAGGCTACAAAAGTGAGCTCAAGACCTGCCTGAACTGCATAGCAAGACCCTACCTCAAAGAGACAAAAAAAAAAAAAAAAAAAAAGCAGACAAATATGCTACTTAATATTGGTTACTCAATAAATAGAAATGTTTTATTATTTAATTATAGCAATTTTCATGGACAAAATCCCAATTTAGCACTGTGATTCCATGTTCAATTTAGTTTATACTAATGGTAACAGTTATTTGCATTAGCAGGGTGGTGGTGGTGATGGGAGTAGTAACAACTTTTTTTTTTTTTTTAATGTTATCGCTGGCTCAGCCTGCCCTTGTGCTGCGGCTGGAGCAGCATATGATGCCGGGGATCGAACTACAGTCCCTGTGATTGCCAAGGCTTGCCTAAGCAGGTGCTTTAGACTGCTGAGCCATGAGAACAATAATAACTTTGAGAGAAAGCTTTTCTTGTTCTACTCTATTAAAGAATCAGTCTAATAGTGCCTTTTTCAACTGTCTGCAGTTTTGTTTGTATGTTTGGCCTTTGGATACTTTAAGCTTAGAAGAAATCTTAATTTTCCATTATCTACAGTTTTTCCTGTTATCTTGATAAATTATTTTATTCTCACTTGAAAGTAAAAGGAAGGTACATGTGCATGTGTATGTACATATGTGTTTTGTGTGTTTAGAGTCAAGAAATAGACTTCGAGTGTTAAGTATTCAATATTGCAGTGAAGAATTGTTTAACAACAATTGATGAATAACAACGAATTAGAAATGTGTGAGAAAAGTGTTCTCTGTTACTTTTTATAATGCTATATACTACAGTGGCACTACATACTTTAGTTTTTTGCAGGCACCAACATATGTATGACTTTTTGGAAATCAGATGAGAGTATTTTTAAAATAGTTACCAACTTAATTTAATACCATTAATGTATACCATCTACTAAAAGCAAATTAAACCATATATATATGACAACTATAGAAATCAGTACATAGATTCCTCAAAAAAAGTTGGATTAGAGGACCCATTCAATCCAGCTATTTCTCTCCTGGATATTTTTCCAGCAGTGTTGAAAACTTCATAGCACAAAAATATATACACACACACACATATATATGTATGTTGAGACCATATATGACTACAACACTGCATTGAAGTTTAAGCTTAAATAGGCTTCCAAAGTACTTGTTTCACATAAGATAGGCTCTCTACTCAATGTTGGATGTGTGTTTCGTTCCCTCATCTGTACTTTTTTGCTATCCTTTATTGCTGATGCTGTGTATCATTATACTCATTAAGTAATAAACTGACAGTTGGCTATTATAGCATTTCCAAACTGTGATATGACTCCTCAGTACTTTGAGTTTTGTTCTCAAAACATATAATGAATACCTATGCAGTAGTAGATGCAGCTAAATCTCAAGATAAGTGCTGCAGACATATGTAAAAAGAATATATAAAGGAGGAATTGTAGGGATTTTCCTCCTATTTTTAATAACGTCTAATAACAATAGCAAAAATAACAATACAAGTCCCTAAAAAGTTTTACTCAAGGGGCAGATTCTGTATCTGCATATAAGTGTGCTGGTGTGTACTCAAGTTGAAAGCATAGCATGTCAGGAGTCTTTCCCAGATATCCAGTTTCTTGGGGTCACTTGAGATTCCTTTGCTGCTGTGAAGGCCTTCTTCTGAGAGTTACAAAATATACAACCTCTTCTTTGGGAAAAATTGCTGACCCAAAATTGAGTTGAAATCATTTGATTAACTTGATATCTCTCTTCATGAAATTGCTAAGAGTATAAATATAAAAATAACTTCATTCAAATAATCTTGTTATATCATCACTTCTTAGCGTTATTGTTCTATATTTGTATTTCCTAGAAATAAGACTATTCAGTGGAAATAAGGGAAAGAAATTCCTTGCTCAGCACCTTTTCCATCAAGGCCTACATATGAAAAAGTAACAATGTAGTGAATCTAAAATTTGAGGATGATTTAAAATATAAGGGTACTTAGTGATATTTAAAGTAAAGTGGAAGATTTTAAAAATAACTGATTTTAGATACATAAGTAATCTCAAGTTCATTAATATCTGTGGTACAGCACTGATAACATAAGAAAATTATAGTCCTTTCAGTTATTTTGAATTTCAGGTAATGGCCTAAAATGTGAAATGGAAGGCTCAGTTTCAATTACAATTAACGTTGTTTTGTCAACTACTTTTCATTTAAACTATTTCTAATTTTGTATCATATAATAATATATTTTTAGCAATTTAATTTGAATCATCAGAAATTCTAATTTGAATAGTTCTGAAAACATGGTCGACTGACAATAAGAAATTAGTAATGTGAAGCAGTGCAATTGGATATGTTTTTAACCAGGAAGAATTGACTGTATAATTGTAGGTAATAAAATAAAATTTCCCTCTATATAAAATGTTTAAACTAATGTTGCTGTCATTTTCTGAGTAAGTCCATGGGAGTTTAATTTCACTCAGAAAATTAAAGAGACTTACTTTGGCATTTTCTTACGTAGATTGAAAAAGGGAAAAGCGTGTATAACCTTCATCAGTCCTTGGTCAAAGGCTATCTTCAAGGGAGACTTGACACTGGTATTTTTAACGTGCCACCCAAGTGTGCAATATTAGTTTTTAAGTCAGAGAAATCCCTGTGGCAAAAAGAGACAGAAGTTAGAGTTTGGAGTGTAGGCTGGCGTGCACAGAATACTGACTGGTAAGGGGATAGAGTATGATTTTGTCAGCCTCTGTTTCAGCTTTGGGAATAAATCTTTTAAAATGGAATAAATTAAAGACATTTATGTTCTGAAAAATAGTATGGCTGATGGAGATAAAGATTTAAATCAGGACTCTGCCATACTGAGTAGGCTAAATTTGGGCAAGTTGTTTAGTCAATTTCTCTCCTCCTGGAACTCCTGGTCTATGAAATGGAGCTCATGATACCCATTCTGAATTTTGTAATGTATAAATGAGTGGATGTTGAGAACTGCCTAACACACAGTCTAATAAATTATACCATAGTGCATTCCGGAGATATTTGGTGTTTAAGAATCCCAGTGCTCAACCTATCATTTATCCACCTTTGTAATTCAAAGCATCTCCTCTCTGTGGTGACTTCCTTTCAGGTACAGTCCAACCTAAATATGAATTCTTCTAGTTACAGGATATATGCACTCTAGGGGCTCTAATCATTCTGGTTTTGGGTAGCCTTAATGGCTATCATGGGACATTCCTATAAACACACTTATGGATTAAGTAGGTGTCACACTCACCTGTAATACTTGAAGGACATGTACTAACAGAATAGATGTAATATCATTTAAATTTTGTCTAAAAGGTGCAACTATACTAACACAATTTATTGTAACATAACCGTACTATGAAACTAGCATAATATTTTCTAATTTTTTTTTCTTTTTGGGAAAGATATTACATAATCTTGCTTATAAGTAGAATATAAAACAGTCAACTATGGGCTGGGGATACAGCTTAGTGAAATAAGTGCCGGCCTGGCAAGTACAAAGTCTTAAATTCAATCCCCAATACCACAAAATAAATAAATAGATAGATAGATAGATAGATAGATAGATAGATAGATAGATAGAGAATGGTGATTTCAAAGGGAAGAAGAGAAAATGAGAAAGTGTTGGTCATAAAGTAAAAAATGAGAAACATGGGTTAGAAATAAACTCTAGAGATGTACTATACCACATTAGGTCATATGATTACACTATTATACACTTAAAAGTTTGCTAATATAATTAGTGCTTCTACTACAAATAAAAAGCAAAATAAGACAACCTAAGATATAAGATACAAAATGTATGATAGTGAGGGACAGCTAGAGATAGCGCAACAGACTTAGCACCTGTTTAGACAAGCAGAGAGCCAAGTTTCCATTTCCAGCACCAAACACCTCACCAGCCCTCCATCCCCGGGAGTGCTGAATGGGCCATCGAGAGCAGGCATGGTGCTGCATGCCTGTAATCCCAGCTCAGGGAAGGCTGAAAACAGTAGGATCACTATAAGCCTGAGCTGTGTGGTGAGAAACCTTAGAGAGGTGATGTTGATTGTGATGATGATTTCGTGTATCATGCTTATCTTCAAACACTTCAATTTTGAATATTTCAAAGATGTAAAGCTTTTTCTATGTCAGCTATGCCACAATTAAGTTGGTAAGGCAACTATGTATTGGAAAAATTGAAATTTATATAATAACATTCCAGTTTCAGAGACTGAATTTGGCAAAATGTAAACAAATTAATATTGTTGTGTATATCTGCATATTTTAAAAAGGGTGCTATGGTGTTTGGGCATTTAATAAAATGAAATTAACATATTTCTCATAATATATGTTTCATACTATCATAGCATTATTTTGTCAACATTAACAATTCTGTTGTCATACTCAGTTTTAATATATGTTGTTTTTCTGGTAATACCAAATTATCCAGCTTTTAAAAGCAAATTATAGGGACTGGGGAGATAGCTCCATGGCATAATTGCCTGCCTGGCAAGTACAAGGTTGTGAGTTTGAGCCCCAGCTCCACTAAAGCAAACAAATAAATTAAATTAATAAAAAGCAAATTATTGTTAGATGATTAAAGGAAATATTGTACATGATTAGAGCTGGGTGTGGTGGTGCATTCCTACAGTTCTAGCACTTGGGAGGCTGAGGCGGGAGGATCAGTGTGAGTTCAAGACTAACATGGGCTACAGAAGTGAGCTCAAGATCAGCCTGAACTGCATAGCAAGACCCTGTCTCAAACAGAAAAAAAAAAAAAAAAAAAAAAAAAAAAAAAAAAAATATATATATATATATATATATATATATATATGGTAGATGATTAGAGATTAAAGAACAAATTTTGGATTATTTTAAGGTCAATTTTCAGCCATAATTTTCATGCAGTGAAACTGATCCTTTTCAGTGTATAGCTGATGTATTTGACAAATGCTTATAATCATGCAAACTCCAAAACAGTGAAGTTATTAGGTATTTCCATCACTCCAAGAAGTTCCCTCATGCCTCTTTGGAGATAATTCTCTTTTCGACACTCTCATCACCAGTAGCTTTTGTTGAGTTATTATAGCACTAATTTTAGTTTTGTAATTTTACTAAATTTATTTATTTATTTATTTATTTTTGCTTTTTGAGACAGGGTCTCGCTATGCAGTTGAGGCTGGCCTTGAGCTCATTTCTGTAGCCCAGGCTGGTCTCGAACTCACACCAATCCTCCTGCCTCAGCCTCCCGAGTGCTGGGATTACAGACGTGAGCCACCACACCCGGCAATTTTACTAAATTTAGTCTGCTGAGACAATAGCACTGCAGTTACCAACAATAATCCTTAAATTATTGGTTGGGTTTAAAAATATACCATGGATTTTAAATAAAATATTTAACCATGGAGAACAAAGATTAAATATTATCATCGCACAAAACAATTACAGAATATCTTAATTTCATTTTATAAACTGCATTCTTAGTTTAGTTTCTACCATTTCTTAAAACGTTATCTAGTTCTATCAATTATTGCTTTCACTCTTTCCCATTTTTCAGGAGAATGGTATAAAGAAAGTGCAAATAATAGTATGATACCCAATTTGTGCCAGTTGTGTTCATTTTCTTTAATCTATAACTGTCATAAAATATAATTATAGAAATGAATGTTGCAATTATTTGTACATGAATCTTATTATTGAGTTTTGGATATTGTATTCATATTTTTTGCTCTATGTGTCTTATTATTGAAATGTTATGTATGTTACTTTTTCTCAAATACTATTTAGATGTTTAAAAGCATATTTTCTTTGAAATTAAAGAAAATTAAAATCGTTTTAAAGGGAAATAATTCATATCTATGTCTTGATATTACTAAAAGTCAATTATTATTTATACCAAATATTGGAGACAGTATAAATTCATATAATTTAGCTCCTTCCAAAGATTATAATTCACTTCTTATTTGAAGATTATCCTTCTTACTCTTTCCCATCTTGGAGATGGTGGGCGAAAAAATGAGATGCCAGACACTAAAGAGAAGAAATTCAAAGCCAAGAAGGCTGCTGCCAGTGGTACTGGTAAAAAAGGTAAGATGAAGTAAAAAATATCCAAGAAGGGGCAGTCTCATTCCAGCCGAAATCCTGTCCTGGTTAGAGAAATTGGCAGATACTCCAGATCTGCTATGTATTTCAAAAAGATTTTGTACAAGGGAAAGTACAAAGCTGCTAAATCAAAGTTTAAGAAGAACCAGAAGGAGAAAGTTCTTGCTACAGTCACAAAACCAGTCAGTGGGGACAAGAATGGTGGTACCCCCCCAGGTGGTTAAGCTTTGAAAAATGACCAGATACTACCATATTGAAGATGTTCCCCAAAAGCTGTTGAGCCATAGCAAGAAATCTTTCAGTCAGCATGTGAAGAAACGTTGAGAGAGCGTCATTTCTGGCATCATCTTGATCTTCCTCACTGTGAATCACAGAGGCAAGAGAGTATCTTTCTAAAGCAGTTGGGCTTGCTGCTTGTGACTGGACCTCTTAGTCTTAATCGTGTTCCTCTTTGAAGAGCATACCAGGTATTTGTTATTGCCACCTCTACCAAAATTGATATCAGCAAAGTGAAAATCCCCAAACACCTCACTGATACTTACATCAAGAAGAAGAAGCTGTGGAAACCTAGACACCAAGATTTCAATGTGAGATCGTCAACACTGAGTAAAAGAGGTACCAGATTTCAGATCAGCTCAGAAAGTGGTAGACTTACAGATTTTAGTAAAAATCAAAGCTGTTCCTCAGCTACATGGCTATTTGCAATCCATGTTTACTCTGACAAATGGAATTTATTCTCATAAATTAGTATCCTAAATTTCTTACTAAGAACCTAGTTAAGTAACTGATTGTCCTTTTTACTTTCTTACTATTGAATCATATGTCTTGTCAGAGAAATTCAATTATTTCATTTTGGCAATTATTTCTAAGGATAGTTACCTAGAACAAGTTTTAAAAATCTAGTTGCCATGACCAGCAAATACTGACTAATTGTGTTAATCTTTTATTTTTTTTTTTAACTTTGTGATGTTGAAGAGAAAGGATTCATAAATGTTTTTCTCCTTCTTTCACCTGTTTTCCCATTCCTAAATATCTTTCTGTCAGTTCAAAGCAGTGCTCTACTAAAAGTTTGAAGTTTCAGTTAGGGAAGCTTAGCTTCATTCAGTCATTCATTGTTCTTTTTTTTTTTTTTTTGAACATGAAAGCAAGAGACTTGTGGAAGCATTGTCTCTGGGTTGAAATGCAGTAAGAGAGATAGATGTTTTGGTTTTGGTTTGCATTATGCCATTGTCATGTCCCACATTCTGAGTCATAGAAGTGTATGAATGTTCTTTAACATGTTTATGTTTTCATGTTTGTGATTCTAAATCATATGCTTCAGTTAAGAAACATTTCTTAAAGACGTAGGTGTAAAGATGGCACTGATGGATTCAATCTCATTTATTTATGTCACCTTCAAATTTTGATGATGGCTATTAGTGTCTTCTATTTTTGTGGCTGAACATACTAGCTTCTTTAACTCTGTTGAAACTTTTCAGTGTACTCCATAACCTTTAATTTAGGATGATAGACATCTATAGTATTTCAATTCTTAGCACGTAATTTAAGAAATCTATTATTTGCTTCCAACATTTTTCATGGCCCCTCCCCCAGCTTATCCCTAAATTCATCAACCGTGCCCCAAAATGTTGCTCCTTAGTTAACTACTTTCTTCAGCATGGCTTGTGAGCAGTGCTTTGTTGCTAGCACAGTCATTCAGAAGCTTACTTCTCAGGAGAGAGGATGAAACTGAATTGGAACCTTTCTTCTTTTTGAATGAGATGGATTCATGCTGGAGCTTCTGTTGGACACTTCTTCTAGCTGGTTATTATATTTAGTCACCTGCTGATTCTTTTCTGTCTTTAATGTGGTTTCCTCTTTTCTCCTGACTATTAGCAGTTATCTTTTCCACTTTTTTTCAAAAAAGATATTACTTTCATTCCATGTGTTCCACAGATAAGAGCCTCCCTGTCATTTCTCTTACTGGTTGTCTTGTTTCCGATGGTTAGAGCATCAGTAGATATCTGGCCTTACTGTCACATCTAATTTTCATTCCCTCTGGATAGCTACTTCCACTGACATCACCTCTAATTATGACACTCATGTCCTTATTCTTTCCACAAATTTATTTTTGTAGATATCTTTACTCCTACCACATCTAATTTTCAATAAAACATATACTTTTATAGACCACAGATAGCAATAATACAACAAATATATAAATGCAAAAATACTTCACAGTTACAACTTGCAGTCAATATTCAAAGAAGTTTGTTTTCATGGTCAAAAACCTAGTAAAGCACTCAGTAGAATGCTTTCCCTGTTGCTTAAGCAGAAATAAAAAAAAAAAAAAAGCTTTCCACTTTTACACAAATAAATGCATACCTGGAATGTCCAGATAGAAATAATAATACACATTAAAAGTATCACTCTTAACTATAGCACGTTTCTGTAATGCTCTCTAGAGCTATCTACTCCACATACTCTATTCTTCTCTATAATTTTGATATTTTGACATTTCCCGTTTTCCTTAGCAGTATGTCTATTTTAGTAATCTCCAAAGAAATTAGTTTGACAGAGGTAATGTCACATTGTTGCTACTTTTCCACTTACAAAAAAACACTGATGTGTTTCCAATTTTCCATTCAAACTGCTGTTTACGAAAAGAACTATTCATTGAAATTTGGTGGTTATTATAACAAGAATGTGGAGACCCTTATGCAAATGAATTGTTATTAAAATCAGAACTATAAATGGGTAAGAATACTGTTTTGTACTGTTTCAGAACAGCAGTGAGATTTTTTTCACCAAATTCTCAGTGAGAAACGTCAACAAGAGATAAAGACTACTGTCTCTTCATGTGAGGTGAGTCACTACGTAAAAAACAAATAGAAGATGTACAAGGAAGTCTTCCACAATGAAGAAAAAAAAATTCTTATGTTAAGCAAGATTCAAGAGAAGTTAACACTACTTTAAGATGAAGAAAGTAAACAAAAGAGAGGTGAAAGCTTGGGTAAGCATAGCTCTGTTAATCTCAATTCTATTCTATAAATTGGCCAGGATAGCTGACTGGATGGAGGAGAAAAGTATGGAGATAAAACCTAACAAATGTGTTAGAAACAAAAGATAAATTTTTATGTGAAGCAGTCCATAGTGATACGGAAATATATGGTATATGTGTAGGCAAGTAGCTAGGAATTAAATCATATTTTCACATGATATTCTAAAGTAAGCCATCTTACTTTTCATGAAAATATTTCATTAATCTCAATATATTCTGAAATCCTTTTATAATATTGAGATTTATTATGGCGTCATTTTAAGCACTGGAGAAATTAATAATGTCAGTTTTGCATATTGTACTGCATTAGCTTTTTTGTTATATTATACTTCCTTATATCATAAAAAGGGTGTGGTTATATATGAATTGAACTCAGGATATTAAACCCACTAACCTAAAAGTCACACTAGTATGAGGTTATGTTAAAAAGCACTTCATAAACTCCCAAAATGAAACAAATAATGTTGAAACATTTCTGGGCAATGAGTTATCCTTAGTTTTCCTCCTACTGCTGACATATTGTGCTGCACAAGATATACTAGCCATATGCAAACAGAAGAGAAGGGTAGCGTCATTACTGCAACGAGGTCTTAGTTGTACTAGATGCTCCCAGGACTTGTTCTCTTTGTGAAGACTGTGGGATATTCATTCCTGGTCCTGAAGAAATTGCTCATCGCATGTTTTATCAATATAGTGATTTATTTCATGTCTACATATGACTGGCCTTCAGAGTTTTAAGTGATATTTGATATCTGCTTTCTTGTCACGTGGTATAAAACTCATTCTTCAACATATGTGAATTAATTGCTTCCTCTCTGCTTATAAGGAATATCAGAACTTTCATTTAAAATAAGTCCAAAGAATATCTTCTCTTAATAATGTATACAATGGTAAAGTTCAAAGGCTATTAACATCTAGTCCAATATTTGTCCCTTCTGTATTGCTAGGTACAATAGATTTTCTAAACTGGTTCTGTACATTTAAGGAGAAAGGTCTCCAAGACTCTGCTATGCATGTTCAAGTATCTGATATTTATTTATCATATTCTAACTTCTTTTTGAGCACTGTATATTGCTCATGGAGACTTTGAGAAATGTGCAGATATGGTTTATAATCTTTTTCATGAGTCAGCCAAATGCTTCAGTAATGCCCTATAAGCAAGCTGGACATCACTGTGCATGCTTACTCAGTACTCAGGATACCAACGCAGCAGAGTCATCGATAGTTTGAGACCAGCCTAGGCTACAAAGTGAGCTCAAGGCCATCCTCAGTTGTATAGCAATACCCTGTCTAGTCCATCTATCTATCTATCTATCTATCTATCTATCTATCTATCTATCTATCTATATTTCAATGTTTTTTTGTTCCTTTATCTTTCTTAATGGATTTTTAATCAGTAGTGATTTTGCTAACAAGTAGACACTTGCAAGCATTTCTATGCAATTTTGGTTGTCATCTATAAAGGCTGTGATTAAGCCGACATCTGGAGGGTTGTGGCCCAGATTCTTACAATGCAAAGATGTCCTTGTCCTCTACCACATGCATACAAGAAGCAATGAGTCAAAATATTAATAGTATAAAATAGTAACTGCATTTTATAAAGTTACTCAGGAAGACCTATAAAATTTTCCTTATAAGGATGCCTTGCCCCAAAGAAATGAATTCATATGTGTTTAATCAGTTATGCTGGTCTTTGTGTATTGATTTTACAGGACACACCAAAAGGATCCTTGGTAAGACATTAGGTTTTCACAAAAACTAATTAAAGTTTAGTAAGAAGCTGTGCACTCCATTAGCTGCAGGGCATAAAGAAGCCAGCATTCCATAGAAGGTAACACATATGGTGAGACTCAGTATGACGTGAATTGGAGATCTTCTTGCCATGAAATGCGGAATTCTGATGACCATCTGAGAAGTTTTGAGTTACCCTATTCATTTGGAGGATAAAAGATAAATCTCAATTATTTCTGAGAACCAGCTCCCATATAATTATCTGGGCCTTTAGGGCAGTGGTTCTTAACCTTTCTAATGCTGTGACCCTGTAATACAGTTCCGCATGTTGCGGTGACCCCAAACGAAAAAATAATTTTTGTGGCTATTTCAAAACTGTAATTTTGGGCCCCGGCAAGATGGCTCAGTGGTCTAAAGCGCCTGCAGGCGGCTGCACGGACCGTGGTTTGATCCCCACACTACATGCTGCGCCAGCCCTGCCCTCAGGGCAAGCTGAGCCAGCCATAAAAATAAATAAACAAATGAACAAAAGTTCTGAAACAAGACAAAAAAATAAAATTCTAAAAAAACAAAACAAAACTGTAACTTTGTTCCAGTTATGATTCGGAGTGTAAATACCTGACATGCATTATGTATTTTCCTATGGCTTTAGGCAACTCCTGTGTTTTGGTCGTTCTACCACTGCCGGGGTGGCGACCCACAGGTTGAAAACCGCTGCTTTAGGGAATTATATTTGCAATAAAACTACTTTCATTGACAAAATGATTGGTGTTCATTTGTGCCAAACTATTTTCTTCATTTTCATTTTACCCCAGTGTTCCTTGGATCAAAATCATTGTCAAAAGCTTCTGGTACTTTTATTTCTTTCTCTCTTTTCCTGGAAGGCCCTGTTCTTTACATTTCCATCTGTTTACTTCCCAGGCTTAACAACTTTTCCTAAATATAACCAAAATCTTTAACATAAATGAGATTTCCCTCTTACGGAACTATTTTTACAGTGGTTCCTCACTGCTGAGAAAGCATCAGGGGCAGAGCTGCTCAGAGGAAAGGGCTTCCCCCCGTGCCTTCTGTCTATGTGCTCTGCTCTCTGATCCCCTGGTACTGCCACAGAGCCCCAAGGAGAGCTAATCCTCCTTAGAAATGATAGCTTGTAGCATTCTTTATAAGATTTATAGAAAACAAAAATAAACAATAAAAGATGACATAAAATTTCAATATAAGATAGAATAACAAGCCGGGCATGGTGGCGCACGCCTGTAATCCCAGCACTCGGAAGGCTGAGGCAGAAGGATACGTGCAAGTTCGAGACCAGCCTGGGCTACGAAAGTGAGCTCAAGGCCAGCCTGAACTGCAGAGTGAGACCCTGTCTCAAAAAGACAAAAAAAAAAAAAAAAAGATAGAATAACAACAATTAGTACATAGCTTACTGTTATTTTCAAAGTAGTTGCTCATTACAAGTTATAGCCATGAAAAATCAACCAAGCTGTCTTTCTTTTCAATGAACTAATAGCAATTAGCCACATGACTATCTTAACTATCAGTTCCTTTTCTCCTTTTCTCTTCCATTTTCAGTTTTTCATTCCCTTTGAGCAGTTTCTTCCCATTTCACAATATCTATCGTACATTGTGGGTCTTATTTAGTCTTTTAGTCACTTACACTAGGGAAGCAAAGTGATGTTTGCAAATGAGAGTCTGCTTCATTTCACTTATAAGTATGGTCTCACATTGCACCCGTTTCCCTATAAATGTCATAAGTTTATCATTCTTTATAGCTAAGTAGTGCTCTGTGATACAAAAATACCACATTTTTTGCATCTTTTCCTCAGTTGATGGGCATTTAGATTGTTTTAGAACATGTTACTTTGTATTCTCCTCCTTGTAAGGTATGCTATTATCTCCCAAATATGCCAAAAATATCAGAATTTGATCCTATATACATAAACATAGATCAAAGAACACTTTTTGGAAAAGTGGCATAGTTAGAGACATTGAAAGCCCAATCTATAAAACAAATAAAATCAAAGTTCTTGAGCAGTTAAGTATATTTCCAAATTTACATATGTGCACTTGAACAACATAAGAGCTTGGCTCATTTTAATAAAAGTGCTTTACAGTATGACCCTAGATAAGATGAATATGAAGGAAAACAGTTTAGATTTGATTGCATTAATATTTTATTGGGAGCAGCTAGGCAAATTTTACACTGATTGCAAACAGAACACAATCAGTGGCTTTGGAGAATTCTGGCATCCAACAAGCTTTTAACTTCCCTCAGAATCAGTTGCAAATTTGAAGAAAATAATTCAAACTTTTAATTTCCTAATTTAAACAGTATCACTCACTCATGCAGTGTAACTGATTATAATTATGAAAACATGCCATATATTTAGCAGAAATTTGCATGTTCTTGTTGGTCCAGATTAATAATAAATTCAACAATGCTCTTTCTAAGTATCAATGTCAAAAATTTTAATGCATCTAACTACTAACACTATGATCAAGGATTTCAGCTTAAGAAAAGATGCATTTTACTGACAGGCAGTAAAAAAATGATTATTCAGAACCTATTTTGATATGCTTGCAAAGACATTCGATACTTGAATAGGCCACCCTGGATTACTATATGTAAATGTACATTGTAACGGAAGTGCTAGTTCCTTGTGGACTCAGAGAGTAGTTCCTGTGGCTCTAAGTACTGAGGCATATACTTTTTTTTTTTTTTCTTACGGCTGGCTCAGCCTGCCCAGGGGGTGGGGTTGGCACAGCATATGGTGCCAAGAATTGAACTGCTGTCCCTGGGGCTGCGTAAGCTTGCCTATGCAGGCACTTTTGACCCCTGAACCATCTTGCCAGCCCTGAGGCATATATTTTCTGAAGGAAAACATAATAATATCCTATTTTCCCTAATTTGGAATACCAGAAGATCAAGTAAGGTAGGGGGGCTTTAAATTCACTTACTACATGTATTTTTAGAACGTCTTCTTTATGCCATGGCCAGTGTTAAAATGAAGAAGATGAACGATGCGTAAGATGTGCTAATCTCCTTAAGATCATAACTTATCACTGTGGTCCAAGATCAGCAGAAATTAACATTAGGGAAAAAATGATCATCAGGCAAGGGAAAACTCCAGTTGTTTAAATGGAGAAAACAAGTCATTTTAATTGAGGCATTTAATTTATTTCTCTTAACTCTATATAAACTCTCTCTGTCTCTCTCTTTCTACCCCTTCTTCTTGCCTCCCTTTCTTTACCCTCTCACTTTACCTTTCCTTCTCTCTCTTTCTTTGTTCATTTAATCATTTAATTCCTACTCATTACTAAAAGTATTAATAGATACCAAAAAAAAAAAGCATTACTAGATATTTGTTTTTGACATTCTGCTTCACCACAACTTTCCAGTGCACTGTAACTTTAAAATATGCAATACAAAATTATTGCTTAATTTTTTTCTCCAATCCCCATTCAAATTCTTACACTGAGATTTGATGTCTCAGAATGTTTGAGCTTCTGGCCCTGTGACACCCCTTCTCTTACACCCCCACCCACTGCTGTCAGCTAACACTCATTCCTCCCTGTATTCTGGGCCTTTCTTATACTGTATCCAAATTCCACTCAAAGCTTTTTTCTGTCATGTGATCTTCCTTCCTATTCCACCTTTCTGTTAGCTGTAATCTAGATGATAAATATGATAATGATGGATGGTGAAGTTAAAAAATGTTCCCATGTGACATATATCTGCTCTTTGAATTTTATGACAATGTTGACTTTTTTGCATTTGAGAATTACTAAGACAAAAAAGAGGTCTAGGTGTGGAGCAATCTTGAGCTTATCATATAGTATTTCCATTTCCCAAGCCTGGGGAAGCCGCACATCTACAGCTATGCCTACCATTCAAAGACACCATATTACCATTTGGATAATACATAGGAAAGAGGAACTGAGCCCATCTGGTTACATGAATAAAAACTAAAGTAAAACTTTAATCTAATCAGTTTACAGGGCCTGGCAGGATGGCCCAGTGGTATAAAGCGCCTGCTTAGGAAAGCTTGGCGGCTGCAGGGATTGCGTTTCTATCCCCAGCACCACATGCTGCACCAGCCCACCCTGAGGGCAGGCTGAGCCGGCCATAAAAATAAATAAACAAACAAACAAAAGTTCTGAAGCAAGAAAAGAAAAGAAAATTCTATAAAACAAAATAAATAGATAAATAAATATGTTTACAGACTTCTTCAGCCCTTCATCATGTCCATTTGCACATCAGCAAAGAATATTATCATAGATCACAATGCAAAATATTTTTAAGTAATATTATATCCTAGTTTAGCTTTTAAAAAACTACTTAATTTTTTTCTAAAAAAGTCCATAAAAAATGTAATATGATGAGCAAGTCCATATGGTTTGCATTTATAGTTTCACATTGGTAGCGGTGCTTCCAAGGCGCTGCTGCTGGGATGCCGCTCTTTATCTATGGCGCCAGGCTGATGTCAGATTATAAAGTGTAAAACTATCTGTATGGAATTAGAAACTAACAAACCTACTTAGATCAGTTTTCAATTCTCACCCAAATTAGGTTGATGTAATATTAATATGCTAAAAAATATCTACTTCAAAACCAACAGAAGTCTATTGAATTCAAGTTTTGCACGTCGAGCAATCAGATTTCTGCGCAGGCTGTCGGCGTGGCCGGCATTGATCAATGCACTGCGCCATCCAGCGGAAGCCGTCTCCGTAACCTTGCCTCTTGAGCACGCGGCACATGAAAATTTCTAGCGGTCGGGCATTCTGGTCTTTCAGTGATACACCGCCCTTTCCTGTGGTCTGACCATACAAGCGGAACACCTCTCGTAACCGCTCTTCACTGATGGCTTCGGGTCTGTCAATCTTATTCCCAAGAATCAGGATAGGCACAATCGCAATGGTCTCATCCGTCAGTGAATCCAGTTCTTTTGATTCTAACAGCCTTTCGAGGTCTGCACAATCCACCAGAAAAACAATGCCATTGATAGCAGGAAGGTAGTTTTTCCAAACTCTTTGGGCTTGAACATGTCCACCCAGATCAAATGTTGTAAATGTCATACCAGCAATAGTCAGTTCTTCCGAAGTGGGATGCAGTGTTGGGACGTGTTGTCCAAGTCTGTCATCTTTTAGCATATGTAACAGTGTTGTTTTTCCGGCGTTATCCAATTCAAGAAATACCAGTTTACCAGTTTTCTTATATAATCCTTGACAATTTAGAGATGAATATTGTGGTGGTTAACTAATCATTCTTTGGCCTCCTAATTCGGACTTCGAGGGCTCCAAGCCTTCGACTGGATCTTTTGTGTCTCCAGCACCCAGACAGGTGTTCTGTAACCTTCTACATCTGACTCTAGTAAGCACTGGCTAAGTGCAGTGTCTATGAAAACATTCATGCAATACTTGATGTCATGTATTTAGGAAGCTACACTAAAAACTGTAGTACACTGCTGAAAGCACTGTAAAACCAATCAAATATGGGGGACATATCCAGATCTTACAGGGGCGTGGCACGAGCGAACGCAACACCTCACTTGAAGTCAGCCCTACTCCCTAGGAGACCCCACAGAAGTGCGCGATGGCTACCTTAAAGTTTTTAGAATCACATGAAATGAAGTAATTTTCCTTCATATTTTGTTTTTGTCTCCTGAGGGGTCAGTAGGTCAAATTATGAACTATTGTCTGCCTTGTATAAAGCAGTCATAATCACTTCTGTTATGGTGAAGCCAGAGAATAACTTTCAAGAGATGAAATATTGCTATTATTTGAATTGTCACAGAAAACAATAGAAATCTTAAAATACCTTCTTACACTTGAAAATGAGGACTTTTACGGCAAATAACTAAAAAATAAAGTTTGTCTAGGAAAGATTTTGGGTGTTACCATGTTAGTGGTCTCAATATGGACTACAGACTTAAATGTCTTGCGAAGATTCATAAAATTATAATACACAGGCCATATTACTAACTAATAATATTGGAATCTAGAAATGAAGTACTATTACTTTGCAGAGCTTTATGATGTCAAGAGCTACTCTTCTCAAGTGAAACTAAGACCAATCATTGTAATGGGCATTCTGACCTTGGGCACATGAGGCCCGTAAACAATGGAAAACATGCGAAGAAAAGTTCCATCCCCTGTTAGAAATTTTACCGTGACTCATCCAGCTAGTTTTGAGCTGCAAGTATCTCACAATACCATGGGGAAGAGAGAGAGGTCTGTGTGGCTAAGCATGCGGTAAAGAGCATGTATGAAGCTAACGTAGTAACTTGCTAGTGAGCAAACAGAACTGACAGGTTTGAAGGCTAAGTGTTAGTCAAGGTTAAAATCGACATTGTTAATTACTCACAAAATAATAAGATTGAGTGCTGATTATAGTTTCAACTCAAAAAATACTAGGGTATACAGCAAATGCTTTTGACTTTTTCAGAAATATAAAAATCATTTTCTGGCAATGTAGTTAATAGTACAAGGCACTGTTACTGCCCTTTTGACAAATATGGGTCACAGGATCACACACACACAAAAAGAGCAGTACTAGAAGCAATGTACTGCATGTCCCACTTCATATTTACTGTGATATTGATAGTGAAAGGATTGATATTAATTTCACTATCTTGGGAGAAAATCTTTTTTTTTTTTTTTTAAATTTTAGGGAAGGGTCTACAGGGTGTTCAGGGTTTCATTACTAGATCACACTCTCAGTGTGCTCCAGGAGCAGGGCCAGCACAGCAGACCCAAGGGATCAAACCTCCAGCCCCTGCACCTGCTTGCAGGTGCTTTAATCTGCTGAGCTATTTGGCTGGCCCTTGGGAGAGAATCTTTTTTCTTTTTTTCAAGGAAATGGCCATGCTTTGTTTTTATGTTATGTTATGTTATGTTATGTTATGTTATGTTATGTTATCTATCTATCTATCTATCTATCTATCTATCTATCTATCTATTTTGAACTTTTGAACTTTCTGCAAAGTTTTATTCCAGAGGGGCTCAGCCCTTCTTGGCAGCTGCCTTCCTCATGGTGGCCAGCACATTGCTCAGATCCTCACGCTTCCTCTTGGCACAGATGTGCGTCCTCACCCTTTTCTTGATGAACTTGAGGGCATCTTTGTCCTTGGAGACCTTGAACAGCTCCATGGTGTGCTGCTCTTAGGGGGTGAAGCTGCTCCCCTCCCGGAAAATGTCCCACATGAACTTGGCGTGTTTGGTGAGGTGTCCTTGGTAGTGGCTGAGCCTCAGTCTGCTCACATTCTTAGTCACCTTGTGACCCTTCTTGAGGCTCATGGCCATGGGATAGCAGAGGGTCATGGCTACTATTCTTTAACAGTTGCTGTGGTGGAAGGGCCCATGCTTTGTTTTTAAATTGTGGGAGAGAATTTTAATATGCCTCACTTTACATATTACTAATTATTGGATATGCGAACATTTTCACTGGTGTAAAACACCATTTGTACATCTCTGTTTAATATTTCTACTTCTATTAAATATTTACTAAAAATACTTAAGACAGGACAGTAAGTCAAGGTATGCAGGCCTTGGACTGTGCGTGAATATATATCAGTGAAGTGGGGGCACTGAACATATAAAATTATAACTCAGTCTAGATTTTTCACTGAAGGAAATTTAAAAGCACCTTTTTCCCCTGAATTATTCATTGGAGGTAAGCATTTCCAGAACATTCAGACTGATTATAGCTAAAAGAATGCTATAGCTTTAGCTGCACCATTAGGTAAAATAAAATGTACTCACAAGGACAATTACATATATCCTATTCTTCCTAATCAATTCCCTGTTTTAAAAGGTTTGGTCAAAGTGTATAAAGATCTATAAGTTTCTTATTCCCTGGTAACATTTAAATAATAAATCTCTGTCAGTGTCAAGAACAGTCTTTTCGCTCTATTATTTTTTAGATTTCTTTTATAGATAAATGTTGGTAAACAAATGTCAAAAGTAAAATGGCAAAGGAGGCGCTAGTTATGTATCTTTGCTTTATACTTCAGAGAATGGGAGTGTATTTAGAAAGTATCCCAAATTTAACATGATGTTTATGTCTATCATTTGTTCCTAATTAAAATCCTTATGCCATATATATATATATATATATATATATATATATATATAACTTGAACATGAACTACAAAGGTCTCTTCTCTATCTATAATTAACAGAAACTCATGTTTCACAAAGGTTAGGAAAAATAATTAGTGTGATTCTCTCTGTCCCTCTGTCTATCAAACATAAAACATATGCTAATTTTTAACATATAGTGCATATATGTACATTAAAATAATACTCAGAAAGCTATGGCAATTTTATACTACTTAGCTTTTTTTAAAAAAATCACTTTGTTTTATAAATCATATATCCTTTCAACTAAACTTTTATTAAGACATTTTATCATGTACTTAAAATATGTAACTAGTACATACATTTCAAAATTATTTTAAAAGACACAGGGATCAAATCCAGGGCCCCTGCGTCTGCTTACAGGTGCTTTAATCCACTGAGCTATTTGGCTTGCCCTTGTTTTCCTTATTTTTTTTTTTAAAGTAAAGATCTACATGGTCCTCAGGGTCTCACTATGTAGATCGGACTTGTAGTGATCTCCTGTTTTAAACCCTCCAAAGAGCTGGGATTACAGGCATATACCCTCATGCCCAGTCTCAATGGCTGTCTCCCTGTGCCCTGGGGACGGGGCTGGTAGGCACACAGGGCATAGAACCTGAACCTGGCTGCTGCATGCTGCCTAAACAGGTGCTTTAATCTGCTGAGCTATTTGTTTTGTTTTGTTTTCTTTGTATTTAGTGCAGGTTCTACAGGGACTACAGAGTCTTACTACGCAGATCGGATTTGTAGTGATCTTCCTGTTTTCAGCTTCCCAAGGGTTGGGATTACAGGCATGTGGCATCACACCCAATGCTGTTTCCATGCGCCCCAGGGGCAGGTCTGGGTTTGAATCTCCAGTCCCTGCATTTGCCTAAGCAGGTGCTTTAATCAGCTGAGCTATTTGTCCAACCCCTGATTGCTTGTTTTCAAAAATGAAATATAAAAGGATAAGACATGGGATTTTGGTCCCAATGGATTTCAGAATCATGACAGTATTTAAACATTTTCTTAGTGAAGTTATACTTACTAGAGATGTAGTTATTTGGGCTAAAAGGAAATTTTTCCAGAGCTCATAGAAACTCTATAAACAATATATGTTACAAGGAAAAAGAAAAGCTCTTATGTTCTCATTTGAAAGACATGCTATGCTTTAGTCACCATTTCATTACATTATTTCCTAGAATAGTCTTAATCTAAATTGATAACAAAGATTTTGCATAATTACTTCATAAATCAGATTTATTGGGTCATACTCTAGAATGAAGTTGAAAATAGTAGCGCTATGGAAGTTTTACCTTATTAAATTTTAATTAAGAATGTGAATACATAAACTGTTTTTTATGTTACTTTTCCATGGCTCATTTTATATTAATAATCCTTCAATGAAAATAATTCCTAATACAAAGATTTAAAAATCAAGTAAGAAAGCTCAAGTTATAAAAGAGGAAATTAAGTGAAATACATTTCAGACTCTACATTTGTTGAACTCCGTTCCTTTCTTCTTGGTGTTTGGATTAACTACTTCAGGTAACATTAAAAGTAATTTTTTAAAGGGAGATTTTGGATGTAGAACTTTATAGAACACTTAATAAATATAATCTCCTGTATTTATTAGACTACTAGAAGTTAGCAGAGTGACACAAAGCCTGTAATACCTAACCTTTATAAGGAAGGGATTCATCTAAATGGAAAGATGCAGCTAAATAGATGATAAGGGCAGCTACATATCGATAGACAAATAGGTATTCTTGGGTCTCTAGATAAATTTGGGCATGTGTAGGTGTTTATATGTTAATAGGCATGTACATAAAATGCTACAATTTAAATTTGCTTACAATGGCAGGATATCCAAGTATGACAGGCTGAGTTTTCACTATAAAATATGACTTTACACCAGGTCCTTTCTCAATTTCGCCCTATGATATGATGGAGACACTAATGAAAAAGTTCTCCAATTCATCTGAGACATAAAGATTTGCCATATGTGGATGAGTTCGTGTTCTCTAAAACCGAAGAATGAATTTTAAAAACAAATGCAGGTCAAAAGCAGAATATTTATTAAGAGAAAGAAAGCTTCTGCCTGAGAGAAAGGACAGAAGGGGGACCCCAGTGAGTTGTCTGGGAAGTTGTCTTTTCTAGGGGTTTTATAGAGCAAAATCATGTGGTAAGGCAGGTCAGAGGTGAAAATCATGGGAACTCGCTTAGGTGAGCATGAGGTGGGACAAAAACTATGGTCAACCAATGAGATAACAAGCACCGTTGCTCAGGTAAATTTGTTTAAAATCAAGATTCAATGGGAAAGCAAGTTGTGTAACAAGCAGGTGAGAATACCACTTATTGGGCTTGGGCTCCTGACTCTTTCCAGTCTCTTTGAGAGTGATTAATGCTTATTTAGCATATCAATCCCTGATGCCCACCCTTAAGGAAGTATGTAGTTGCTTTTGTTTACTCTTGTCTTGAGATCAGGCCCATGGTGGAAGTGTGTCTGTAATTGTAAAATCATCTCATCTTCCAGGTGGTCCTTGAGGACCTGTCTAACTGCCTATAATATTTTTATCTAATTTAGCTACCTACAATAAAAGTATCTATCTTGATGTGGGACAGAAGGAATTTTCTGGAATTACAAATTCATCAAAATTTTACCCCTTCGGAGCCAATATTGATTAGAAAATTTGTCACATCTGCACCCTGTGATCTGTATAACATTTGTGAGGACAACAATATGCAGTGTCTCAACTATTGTAAGTGTGCTACTAACATGTTTTGAAACTCTCATGTTGTTATCTCTTATTAAAAGTAATAATTAGGTTCCTGGGACTAACTTCCTGTTCCAGTCCCGACCGAGTCCCAGCCAGTAGCCGAGTCCACGCATCGGCCGCGGGTAAGCTGCCTGCGCCCCTCTGCCCTGCCTCTACGTTCCTGTGACTAACTTACTGTTCCAGTCCCGACTGAGTCCCAGCCGGTAGCACAATCCGCGCGCTGGCTGGGTCAGGATCCTTGGCCCGCCTTCCCCTCCCCCACCCCCCCTTTTTTTTGAACCACTCCAGCCCAAGCTCCAGCACCGAACTCCTCAAACATCTTGTCTGGCAACCGATCTGGTTCACGAGCCTACCAGAACTACTCAATCCCAAAGCTCCATCTCCACCTACAGACCACATCCGCCGGGATACACAGAAGCTAGCAGCCAGAGCTCCAGCACAGAGTCAGGAACCTCTGTAGAGGAACCAGCTTGGAATCTCCAGACCAAACGCCCATAGACACAGCATAACGCCACCAAAGTGCAGAGGCCGCTTCCATACAAAATGATAACAACAAGGAGTAGGATGCAATCTCAGGGCCCGTGCCCACCCAAACCAAATACAGAAGACACTGTCATGGAAGAAAATAGGAACCATACAGATGAAACCTCTGAATTGGTAGCATCTGAGGTAAACACACAAATGCAGAAGCTTATAGAGCAACTGAGATCAGAGATAACATCTGAAGTAAAAAAAGAAATACATGAAGTGGAAAAATGGCTGGAGAAACACATAGAGGACATTAGAGCAGAAATAATATCTAAAGTTGACAAAGACATGCCTAAATCAATAGCATCCCAAGTAGGGGAACAACTACACAAAAGTAGAAAGGAGAAAAGAACAGAAATAATCTCTGTGTTAGAGAGAGAAAGGATAACCATAATGACAGACGTCAATACTACTAAATAAGACATCGATAAAAACTTAGAGGAGGGGCCCAGCGGGATGGCTCAGTGGTCTAAAGCGCCTGCTTGGGAAAGCTTGGGCGGCTTCAGGGACCACGGTTCGATCCCCAGCACCACATGCTGCTCCAGCGCTGCACTCGGGGTGGGCTGAGCCAGCTATAAAAATGAGTGAATGAACAGACAAAGGTTCTGAAATAAGAAAAAATAAATAAATAAAATTTAAAAAAAGAATTAAAAAAAATTAGAGGAGAATAAAAAAATGATGGATTCCCTGACGGAGCAATATAGGAAAGACATAGATCGCATGAAACAGTTTCAAAGAGATATACAAGAAAATAAAACCTTGATCACAAGTTGGCAGAGCCCAGTGAACGAAAATGAAGATAGAGTTTCGAACCTTGAAGACACAGTTGCAGCTAGTGAAAGAGTAAGAAAGGATCTTTTAAAAACAACCAGAATGCAGGAAAAAATAATTCATCATCTGCAAGACGATGCGAAAATGAACAACGTGAGATTAATGGGAATCAATGAGAAAGGAGTCAATACAAATGATATAAAAAGAATATGGGCAGAAGTAATAGCAGAAAACTTCC
>PVJA010025337.1:0-30905 GCA_004027025.1 Myocastor coypus
ATCACAAAAGAAGACACAAGGAAAAGCATAACACAGCTGAATGGAAATCAAGAACTTAAGGATTAAACAATGAAGAAACAGCAAGCAGAAATGATAGGAAACCTGGCAGGGGCAAAACCATGCATTTACATACTAAGAATGAATTAGAAAATGGTCCTAAGAATCTCCAAAAGGTTTTTGACTCTCAGAGTATCAATGTGTAAAAACGAAACTTGAAGTGCTTGTGATTCTGGTCTTTTAGATGTCAGGTCAATTATTGTTACACTCTCTCTCTCTCAAGCATATCTGTATTTTAAAAATTCAAAATATGTAATAAAAGACAAGGAAAAATGTCATAAGATTGACATGTTAACATTTTTATATGGTTAAATTTCTGGGTAAAAATGTGTAATTGTTTATTTTACCACATTCTATAGAGATTTATTAGAATATCAATCACTGATAGAAAATACTGATTCCATGTTAAGTCTAAGGCATTTGTTATTCAGGAAGACAGTGATGTTAAGCTCAAGTGCCTATGTTGCACGGTAATAATATCACTAAGCTTCTCTTCTGGAGGGTTAACAACTTAAGTTTGCAGACCAAAATAATTAGAGAAAAACAAGGGCTACAAAGATACCCAATATATATTATCCCTACGGCTCTAGGTCAGTGACAACTCTGGACATAAGAGAACCTACACTGTAACATTCTGTAACTCAGTGGTGTCCCAAATTTTGTGTTCAAGGGGATAGTGGGGACACAGAGGAAAGGAATTGATGGTGTATAATGTGCCTAAGGAGAGTCACCTAGAGAGAAAACACTTTCTCAGGCCTTCACAGATAACAAGTTGGTCAAGTAATGGCCATGACTCATCCAGGCAGCTGACACTGACAAAATTTCTATGAAACCATGTACGTAGTTTCAAGGTAAATGCTGAGGGGATTTGAGTGACCTTGTCAGATGCAAAAGTTACATTTTCTTTATTACGTAAGTCTTGCTTTAACTTGGTCTCAAACATTCAGCAGAAAAGTTTAACCACAAGGCATAAAAAGGAAAGCCAGATTAGTATGCTGAGGTGCAAAAGGCTTAAATCAACAGCTTCCAACATTGCCAGTTCTGCTGATAACCCACTACTATTATGGACCATTGAGCTATACATACAACTACTTTCTCTTAGTTCAATAAGAAGAAATATTTGTACTAATAGTATTCAGGAAAGCTATCATGTCTGCATCTTGTACTCCAAACAACTACTATGGAGACAACAATATGCATTGTGTTAATATTTGTGGCTGTCCTACTAACATATTTTGAAACCAAACCATCTCATTGTTATTTCTTATTAAAAGTAATAAAATTTATATAAAAAAAAAAACTTGTTCAGAAAAAACGTGACAGGAAAACCTTTTGTGAAAGCCAAAAGAAGATAGCTAGCTGGTAATTCGATTTTTCACTAAGGATTTGACTAGTTCTAGAACTGTCTCCCAACATAGATTTTAACCATAATGATATATACTATACTAACACTTATGCGCAACAGGGAGAAAAGAGAAAAAGGGGAAATCATTATTTCTTCTAAGACCAAAACAGGAAGCATGCATCTTTTGTGTCATTATATTACCACTTAAGGGGCTGGGGAGCTAGCTCAATAGAATAAGTGCCTGCCTGGAAAGCACAAGGTCCTGAGTTCAAGTCCTGGTACTGAGAAAAAAAAAAGTAAGCCTTTATTACCACTTAGTCCTAGTAGATGCAAGAACACATGGCTTATTCTGGAAAAAAAAAAATAATAAAACACCCTAAGTCTCTATTTGGATGTACTGGTCACCCACAGAATTTCCATCTTTTTTCCCCCATTTCTTTATAGGTTCTTCAGTTGTCCGCCTCTCTTATTATCTTATTCCAAGGACCTGAAAACAGAAAGTCATCTCCTTCGAAAAGTTCACAGTAACACATGATTGACACAATCTCCTCACTCCAATTCATCTCTTGCCATTTCATCACATTGTGTAAATGACACTTTGTGGTCCTAACTAATTTTAAGTAGACAGGGCCCTTCTTTGTACAGACCATTTCTGTCTTCTCATCAGCCCACGCAGGTCCCTCTATTCCTAGATCCTTGTTTCTATTTTGTCATGTGTACCCTGTCTGTGACCCAAAATTTCTTTCAGGACACTCAGTTATCAACTACTAACACTTCTGAATTTTGCTCAGAGAAATATGTATCTCGGGATTTACAGCTGAACAATAGCACTAATGACGCATTGAAAGGACAGACACCCAGGTAAATATGTAAATGATAAGCAGTGGAAATGATTGTTTTATGAAATTCTTCCCCGGATCCACATTTTTAATCCATTTGCTCCTGCAGAGGATCCTGTGAAACTGCCACACGCAGCTCTTCTTTTACCCGTTCCCAGCTTCAGAACTGTCTCCTTCTGCCTTTGCTTTCAGTACATGTGTCCTTTCACAGCTGGCATCTGTCTCTCTGTTTAGGGTTGAACTCCTGGGAGACAGAGCCAGGAGCTCAGGGCAACCTATCCCAAAGGGATCACGTTCTTCATTAACACCCATCAGTTATAGCATCCCAACGCCATCGCGTTGTGACTGTACAGGTCCCTTACAGTACAACTGCTAAGGCCTCTTGCTATGTCCAATGTTTTATTCACCAAGAAAGGAGGAAAAGAGAAGAAAAAGAAGGAAGGGAGGGAGGCAACCAGGAAGGGAGAGAAGATACATTGATCTTCATAAGTATTTTTAAATTATAATGGTTGTATTCTACATGTTGCCATGTGGGGAAAAAAAACAACAACAACAACAACAAAAAAAAAAAAAAAAAAAAAAAAAAAAAAAAAAAAAAAAAAAAAAAAAAAAAAACACTAACTATACAAAATGGACATACGCGACAGTTTCTGTAATCTAATAGGCTTGAAATTTAGATATTTCTGTTTTAAACTGATTTTCTTATATAGTGGTGAATGAAATAGACAAGCAAAGAGCACTGATAAAATTGTAAAACCAGAGTATCTTCCAGGGAAATTATTAGTCACTTTGTACTAGATTCATTTATGCTACAGGCAACACAAACTCAAACCCAACGCACGATTCATTTCCATCTCCCTAAATACATGTTATCTAGTGCAAGAAAGGTACTTAATAAAACTTTGTTAAAATCTTTAATGGAGAAATGCTGTCTGAGTCAGAGAAATCCACTGAACCGCACCTTCTATTTTTAACAGTGATTAACAAACAGCTCTAGGAAAGTATTGTTCTTAATTGCAGTATCAATCACAATATTGAAATGGCCTGACAGTACCCCAAAATTACTCTTTACCTGCCCAGTTTGGGCCCACTTGCCCATGTATTTCTCCAGACATTTCTTCAACCCGTGCCTGAGAGCAATTTACGTGTTAGTCTGTTTATTGACCAAACTCTTAGAATTGACCTACAAATTTAGAGGATTTACCTACCAGGTATTTCAGAATCATGCCAATAGTTTCACAGAATTTTTTATTTCATATATTCAGTCCATATTTATAAATGTTCAGCTTATGCTGTGGCATCTGGAACGTATCTTTCCCAACACAGATTTTATTTATTTATTTATTTGTTTGTTTGTTTGTTTGTTTGTTTATTTATTTATTTTGTCTTTTTGAGACAGGGTCTCGCTATGCAGTTCAGAATGACCTCGAGCTCACTTTTGTGCTGGTCTCGAACTCGCACTGATCCTTCTACCTCTGCCTCCCAAGTGCTGGGATTACAGGTACGTGCCACCACACCCAGCTCAAATATGTTACAATTAAAAAAATTGGTTGTGTACTATGATGACAAAAATGAACTTCAAAAGCTTTGATAGGCATAATCAAATAATCCTAGAAATACTAACCTTCATCAAAGATTTTAGGACTTTTTAAAAATAATTTACTTTCTAGAAATATATATTTATTTGGCCTGCTGTCTTAGCCAAGCCATTCAACCTTTCAGAATTATTTAGCTCACATTTAATAGTTGCAGTGATAAACTCGCAGACTATGAGAAGTATACAGGGAATCGTAACATAAAGTGCAGTGTAGTAAGACTGTCATCTGAGATGCTTTCTAGTTGCTGGGACAAAAATGCTCACATCCACAAGTTAAAGGAGGAAAGGTGTACTCTTCCTCACGGTTTGTAGAGCTTTCAGTCCACAGTCAGATGGCTCTAAGGCAGGAGTCATGACAGAGGGGCCTAGCAGAGGGGAAAGAGCTCATGGCAAAGCAAGCAGACAAGGAAGAACTTTCTTTTTCTTTCCTTTTTTATTCCATCCAGTGTGCAAGCCTATTGGTCAGTGCTACCCACACAAGGGTGGGTCTTCCTTGTGGCATGCAAGCCTATCGGTCTGTGCCACCCACACCAGGATGGGTCTTCCTTCTTCTGTAAGTTCATCACACACATCTAGAATGATGCCAAAGCCAGTGGGCTAATCCAGTATGACACACCCAAGATGAGTTTTACTGGACTTTGCAGAGACCTCTAGACATAGGCCACAATTTCTGAACAGTTGAAAGCAAGTATTTTATTATATAAAGCGTTTTTTTTTGTTTGTTTGTTTGTTTGTTTGTTTGTTTTTCTTTCTGGACGTAAACAGTATTTCTCCAGTGCAGGAGCTATGGCTTAGGTATGTCCACCAAAATGCCTGTGTAGGATACCTCATGCCTAAAGCAAAAGTGTTGTGGAGGTGGGTTCTACTATGAGATGATTAGACTGTGGACCCTCAGCCTGACATGTAGATTAATGCACTTATCACAGGAGTAGGGTCGTTGTTAGAAAATGAGCTTGTTATGAAGACTGCCCTTGCTGGCACTCCCAGCCTCCCTCTCCCACATCATCTCCCGCCCATCCACACCCTTCCACAAGGCGGAGCAAGAAGATGCTCATGGCACATTGGCAGTCCATTACCTCAGGTGCCAGAACCTTCAGCCAGAGAAGCTGCTGTCAACTTGCCCGTACCCAGGGGCCTAATATAGCAGCACAAACAGAGCCCGACAGCAAGCCTTCCTGTGCCATCCGGGTGTTCGCTCACAAATAAATATGCAACACTTATTTCTCACTTCTTCACTTATAGGCACAGCTACTTCTCTGAAGTTAGCAATAACGCATCAGAGAAAATAAACACACTCAAGAACCAGAAAGCAATAAGAGAATGTGACGCTGCAGGACATGAGTGTCCTGGAGCAGTTAACAAAAGCTGATGACATTTCAGTACAGAAGAGCTCCTCCTAATTCTGAAACCAGGGAAGGGCTCTTAATGGAAGACGCAGGCATGCAGTCCAAGTAGGATTTCAAGAGCAACAAGGAGCACTTAGGCTGGGAAAAGAAAGTCAGAACTCTCAGAAAAGGAAAAATACTTACTTGAAAACACTGCGTTACTAGATGGAAAAAAGTTAAGCCTTGATCCCTGGAGGTTCATAAATGGTACACTCCTGACTGAAGCATGGCGAAACAGTGGGATCTGCCTTTGGAGGGAAGAGAGCTGCGCTACTGCAGCAATTCGGGTCTGCCGTGTACTCCACGCATCTACTACCAGAAAGATAAAGGAGGTGCTGCACATGAACACCGATATTCTAATGATGGAGAAAGAAAATAACAAAGCAGAGCCGGGCGTGGTGGTGCATGGCTGTAATCCCAGCACTCGGGAGACTGAGGCAGGAGGAATTGGTGCAAGTTCAAGACCAGCCTGGGCTACAAAAGTGAGCTCAGGACCAGCCGCAACTGCATAGCAAGACCCTGTCTCAAAAAGACAAAAATAAATAAATAAATAAATAAATAAATAAATAAATAAATAAATAAAAAAGCAGAGAACTGCACATAAACACTTCAGTTAGGAAATCAGAGTCAGGATTCACATTTTATCATAAAGCCTTATGAAACTCTTAGCTCAGTATCAGGCAGGGGGTCTGCACATTGCTCCAATAATCTTCTACATTGATCTTCTTTACTAGAGATTATCTTTCTTTTTAAAATTAGTTGTTTCATTTTCTGGTGCAGAAAAAACAGTTCTTAGAGATAGAAGGAAAGCTGTCCATAAACGATAATCAAATGAACACGTTAGCCTTTACTCAGAAAAAAAGGGGGCATCTGGGGTTCTCTGTCCCCAGAGGAAGCCATCAGCTCACTTCACTCTTACTCCAGGCTTCCACTGAAACCCACAGCCGGGGCAGAACTCAACTCTCAACCTTTCTTTAATAATAACGGAGCATGATTTTCTGAAAGGCATGTCATTAGTGTAAACTGAAGAAATTGTGAAATAACGGTTATCAAATGTTATCACGTTTCTGTCACCTGTTTCATGACTTCTGCAGCCTGTTGACAGTCATCAGCTGTGCCTCGCATGATCTCATCTGCTTGCAAGTTGCAGGACAGTCTGCTCCGAGGCAGATCTCGGGGTAAAAGGGCCACCGAAGCTCGTGGCCACCGCTGGTGCTCGCTCGGCGCTGCAGGCCACTACCCTACAGATGGGGCTGGGCATTCTCCAGCAGGATACGGAAGTTTAGTGCAGTATGTGTGGTCTGTATAATGTTTTCTATGGATTCCGGCAAGCATTAGCTATGGTAAAATGCCATTTTTACTGCTCTTTCTGTTTCACATTGATTAGAAACCAAAAGTAAACTGAGTGTAATAGTAAAAGCATTTGAAGCCATTTCCCCGTGTGTAAGCAATCAGCTGAGACTTCAGAACAGAAGCAAAATAGGTCAAAAAATACAATAAGAATGAGGTAATCCTAGCAAAGCATCAGCATATTAGAGGTTCTGAAACTTCAGTGCACACAATAACCACCCACAAGGTTCTAACGCAATGGCTCAAGGAAGGGGCTGCCCAGAAGTCTGTGTAAACAGTCACTCCAAAGATTTAACAATGGTGTCACAACTCTAAATATAGAAAGACTCTCAAACATCTTCTGGGTCTCTGTACTTCTAAGGGAAAATAACTTAGGAAATGTTAGTCAAAACGCACTGATTGTACTAATAACCATTAGAAAATTTAACATATCTACACCCTAGGCTCTGTATAACTACAGTGAGGACAACAATATGCGCTGTATCAGTTATTGGGAATGTACTACTAATGTGTTTTGAAAGTGTCACATTGTGATGTCTTATTAAAAAGTAATAAAAAAGATTTTTAGAAAATGCAGTGATGTTTACATCACTATCACAAGATTATGACTAACTTTCAGAATACCTTTCATATAGCCCTAAATTTTCTTTTATGGCCATTTATCACCTTAAACTTTTTAATACAGAATGAATTAAAATAAACTCTACGAAAACATTACTTAATACATAGATGTTATCATCAGGAAGACAGTGACGGCCTTCATGTAGGTAGGAAGTTTCAGAAATCTTATGAACAGTTCTGAATTTTCCTCGTCTGAATGCTCACGTTTGATTCACAGAACACAACTGACTCTCTGTAGATGACAAGAGGTGACACGAGTGGGGCTGGATGCGAAAGGGAAGAGCGCTCTGATGTTTAGAGACGCCCGGCAGAGAAGCGGGCGTGGCGGAGCAGCGTGGTGCCGCAGTGAACAGAGGGGTCAGGAGAAAAGGAGAGCACCAGTCAGACAAAGCTCATGTGCAGGACTGTGAAAGAAAGATACCATGATAATCTAGAATTCATATCTGTGTACGTCCCTTTTTATACTGAATTACAGAAGAACTGGAAGTTTGGCTCTTTAGTTGATGATCTATGGAAGAAGCACACACAGAAGCTCCGTCATGCAGGCCTGAGAGATCAGTCTGAGTCCACTGACCAGGACAGCCTGGCATGACAAAAAAGTCAAGGTGGGCAGGAGGGACGGGCACTGCATCTACATGCCCACCGCTGGTATGCCTGGGTCACAAGCTTACACTATGACAGTCTAGTAAATTGTCTTTCTGGTTTTGCTCCTGTTCTTTGGAGTCAAGATTCATCGTTTTATTCTCATTCAATTTTCTTCAGTTCTTGTAGAAATTTGCTCTAAGTCTAAGTATAGTAATTTGTCGTGTTGCGTTCCACCATTCATAAAATATGAATTCTTTGTAGAGAATTCACTTATTAAGAATATAGATACATTTTGAAATGGAAAGTTATGCAAGATAATTGTGTACATTGTCTCATGGCTATGGATGCTCTGAGTTTGAAGCTGAGGAGTAATTGAAATGTTGATAAGCACTTGAAGGAACTGACTTGTTATAAGTGACAAGCCCTAAAATAGAAAACTTCTCTCTTACTCTAAGCTCTCACATTATACTTCTCATTCTGAGGAAGAAGTTGGTTTGAGCCATAAGAACCTCAGCTTATACACCTCCACGTAAAGTTTACAGCCAGCTCCTAAGAAAAGACTTCTCATTTGCTTTGCCATCATCCCAGAAGATCTTTAAATAGTTATGTACAATTTTACTAAGCTTCTGGTGCTCTGATTTCACTCAGCTGACAAGGAAATAATTGCAAATTAAGAACAAGTCAAGTCACTAAAGAGGCAAGGGTAAAATAACACCTGGTGACTCCCTAACTGACTGAAGAGGTTAAAAGACTGATAAGAATATAAAAAGGATCATCAGTATATTTTGGAAGTTCTTAGGACTGTTATCTAATTCATCCTGTGCATGGTTTTATTCTTGTGATGTTTCCTATGTTTTCTGGTTGCAGTCACTTCGTTGTTTAATCTTTAAGTCCTTAATTTCCATTCAGCTGTATTATGCCCCTCCATTTCTATTTCTTCTTTTGGGTTCTTACACTAGGAAGACTATACAATATTTACATAGGTCTGGTTTATTTCACTTATGAGTAAATATTCAAAATACATCCACTTATATATGAAGTCATCGAGTTTATCATTCTTTTATAGCTGAGTAATATTCCACTTTATCACACTAAGGATAGCAATGTGTAACACTAAAACTAAGCTTGGAATGCCTGTCATTTTGGTCTTTTAGATGTGTGCTGCTTCTAATGTAATTTTAGTTGCTGCTACTCTCTCTCTCAAGTAAATGGCTTGTTTACAGAAAACAAAAATGGTATTAGATGGGGGTAGGAGACCAGGAAAAATACTGAAGGTTGACAATGTACAATTTTGTATATGCTGTGTAAAAATTTGTAACTGCTTTTATCACATTCTATAGAGATTTATTAGAACATCAACGATTGATAGATAATACCAATTCCAAATTAAGTCTAAGATGTTTGATACTCAGAAAGGCAGTGATTTTAAGCTCGAGTATTTACATTATAGAGTAATAGTATCACTAATCTTTTCTTCTGGAGGGTTAAGAATACAAATTTATGGAGCAAAAATTGGAGAAAAAGAAGAGTTACAAGGATAGCCAATATTTTGGCCCTAGCCCTTCAAGGTCAGTGAGGACTCAGGACATAAGAGAACCTGTGCTATAACATCCTATAACTCAGTGGTTTCCTAAATTTTCTATTCAAAGAGATTGTGGGGCTACAGAGGAAAGGGATTGACAATATATAGTGTGCCTAAGGAGGGTCATCTAGAGAGAAAACATTCTCTCAGACCTTCATAGAGAGTAAATTGGTCAAGCAATGGTGGTGACTCCTGCAGATGGCTGACACTGACAACAGTTCTACAAAGCACTGTACATGATTACAAAGTAAACCCTGAGGGGATTTGACTGTGCTTGGGAGATGCAAAAGTTACATGTTCTGTAATACAGGTCTTGCTTTAACTTGCCCTTAACCACCCAGCAGAAAAGTCTAACTGAGAGACATAAAATAGGAAGCTCGATTAGTATGCTGAGCTGTAAAAGGCTTAAATCAACAGCTTCCGACATTGCCAGTTCTGACAAAAATCCATTGGAATTATGGAATACTGGAGTATGTATACAGCCACTTTCTCTTAGTTCAATGAGAAGAAATTTTTTGTACCAATAATAATTAGAAAAATTATCATGTCTACACCCTGTGCTCTGTATAACTACAAGGAGGACAACAATATGCATTGTATCAAATACTGGAAATGTACTACTAATGTGTTTTAAAACTGTCACATTGATATTTCTTATTAAATGCAACAAAAATTTTTAAAAACAAGATCATCAGTATATATAAAATATTTGGAGAATTAACTTTTCAATAGCTTCCACAAACTCCTGACACTTTTGTGAGTGCGTATATGGCAGGACCTTTGGTCAACGCTCACCATTACTTCTCCCAGAAAGAGCCTGGCCAGGCCACTGTGAAATCTCAGGACTCCTCTCCAAAATGTGGAAGTTTATTATCAGGGCACAAAGAGATTTGTTCTGTTTGCTATCACACATCATCCGCATCATTGCAGTGCTGTTCCACACCACTCAATCACAACAAGGTTGTTTATGTGGACAAAATCATCTTCAAGCTTTAGGAGGAAAAAATAAACTAAAGAAAAAGGAAGGGGTGAGTGCGCACCCACATTCATACCCATGTTTGCAAGGCTTCCTCACACAGTAAAACAATATGGGTGCTGGAGAGATAGTAAAACAATACGGGCAGTCTAAGCACCTGCGTGCCAAGCACAAGGACCTGGGTTTCATCCCTAGTATGACATATTGTGCTGGCCCCAAAGCTGGGGGCTGGTGGCACATGCCCACAATCCCAGCACTGGGGAGGCTGAGACAGGAGAATTACTATGAGTCCTAGCTATATAGCAAGATACTGTACCAAATATATACATAGATACATTTTTTAAATTTAAAAACAACATGGGCCAAGTTCCACCTGGACACCGTCACTTACCTCATCTCCTCACCCACACAAAGCACTTAAATTTGTAGAACACAAGAATAAGGATGAAAGAGTGCTTCCCTCTCCTATACTGAGCAGCAAGTCAAGGAAGCCTTTGGGATTCAGAGTCCCACCCAGAAGCCACAAAATTCACCGAAAGAGGCAGAGCTCTTATCCATTTTATATGCACGCAAAATGAACCTGTGGCTAGATTTCATTAGCATTTCCTTCATTTATCTTGTCTATAAGAACTATAGACCCTCTGGAAAATATAAAAACCTACAGATATTTTATCACATTTTAAATATTAAAAAGAAAGAACAAATTACTTGGAGTTTTGATAAGTGTTGGATTCGCTGCAAGGCAAGACCTCGGCACAGACTGGAATTGCAGGACCCACTCCTTGCCAACCTCCAACCTTGAGTTAACCCATAAAGTTAAGTATCACTGGAAGGATTAGCCAATGTACAAAAATACATTATAAAAATGAGGCCAAATATAATTTATTGGGGGAAAACCCCACTTGCATACACTTCTTTATTTTTATCTTCAGTCCCCCTACATTGAGAGCTTCTCTTCAATCATCATTTACAGTATTGTCAAGGCCGTCACTCTGACCCTTGGACAGATCACGCTCAATTCCCACCTGGCTTTGCTGTTTGATGCTTCCCTTGTGTTTATGCCCTGGCTGTCTGTCTGACTGTTGTCTGCCGTCTGTCCTGCTGAATTTAAATGCCATCACCTTCTCCTGCCTCTTCCTCAAACAGACTTTCCTGGATGTTTTAGAGAGAGCATCCCTCTCACTCTGTTTCTTCAAACCGTATAAGCATAACACATGGGATTATTTCATAATTCTTACATGTTTATTTTCTTTTCACTGACATGAACATGAAAGGTCCCTGGGATATATATGTATTAGTTTCTCTATGATCTGAATCCAGAGTCATCCACAGCCTATATCTCTCAACTGAAATAACTGATAATATTAAAGCCCTTTATCTTTTTTAAAAATGTGTTTGGTCGCACGACAAAGCTCAGACTCATAGTGATCTTCCTGCTTTCAGCCTCCCCAGTGCTAGCATTATGGGCATGCACCGTCATGCCCAGTCTCTGTGGCTGGCTCAGCACGGCATGCCATACCAGGTCCCTGCATTCGCCTAAGCAGGCACTTGGACCACTGAGCTATCACGCTGGCCCCATGCTATTTGCCTTTACCAAATATCAGGAATTTCTGAACACATTATAACAGATTTTATATCTGCATTTCTTCTTTCGTCCTTTTTTAATTAAGAAAGAAGTTGCATAGCGTGTGGTGGCGCATGCCTGTAATTCCAGCACTTGGGAGGCTGAGGCAGGAGGATTGGTGTGAGTTTGAGACCAGCCTGGGCTACAAAAGTGAGCTCAAGGCCAACTGCATAGTGAGGCCCTGTATCAAAAAGACAAAAAAAAGAAAGAAAGAAAGAAAGAAAGAAGTTGCATATATTTAAGGTATGTGTCATAATATTTTTAATTAGTTATACACCATAGAATGGCTAAAGAAATCTAAACAATATGACCATTAGCTTAGATGCTTAATATCCTATAACAAAACCTCAAAAAACACTCTCAGAATTTTTTAAAAATCATATTGTAATTAACTTAGACATCATTTTATATACTAGGTAATTTATTTTTTGTTGTTTTTTTACAGTAGGTAATTTTTCAAATTTATTATTGTTATTATTATTTGCAATAGTTAATATATTGCATAATCTTCTAGTTGTTCAGGGTACAAGATGCATGCATGAGTCTTTGTCTAAACTTCATTAGTACAGATCTTTCTTTTCATTACACAATGAGAAAGTAGCTGTATATATAGTCCAATAGTCCAAAACAGTAGTGGATTATCAGCTCATCTGGCATTATCAGAGGCTGTTGATCTGAGCCTTTTATAACTCAGCATATTAATATGCCTTTCCTCTTCATACTTCATAGTTAGACTTTTCTGTTGGCTGGTTAAGACCAAGATAAAGTAAGATCTATATTCCAGATAATGTAACTTTTGTATCTGCCAAGATCAATCCGGTCCCCTCAGACAAACCTGAAACCACGTACTGAAATTTGCAGAACTTTTGTTAGTGTCAGCCATCTGGATGAATCACAGTCAATGCTTGACCAGTTTTCTCTCCGTAAAATCCCGACAGAGTGTCTTCTCTCTAGGTGACTCTCCTTAGGCACACTGTACATCATCAGTTGCTTTCCTCTGCGGCCCCCTAATCTCCCTGGACAGGAAATTTGGGGCTCCACTGAGTTATATGCTGTTACAGTACAGGTCCTGTTATGTCCTGTGTCCTCCCTGACCTTGAAGGGCTAGAGCTATACTCGTATCCCTTCTTGTTCTCCAATTGTTTGGACTACCAACTTGAGTTGTTCACCTTCCAGAAGAGAAGCCCAATGACATTTCCCCCTATAACTTAGGCACCTGAGCTTAACATCATTATCTCCCTGAATATCAAACACCATAGACAAAACATGAAACAGGTGTGTTCTATCAATTCTTGATATTCTAAACTTTAGAATGCCTATAGAACGTTAAAAAAAAGAACAAAATGCACATTGTTGAACAGATATTTTCAACTTAACCATTTACAAATTTGTAGCACCATGCTTCCATAGCCTTTTTTCCTTGTCTCATATTCTATTAGCTCTTTCTCTCTCTCTTTCTTTCTTTCTTTCTTTCTTTCTTTCTTTCTTTCTTTTTAAGGAAATATTTACTTGAGAGGGTATAGCAATAAGCGATATTACATTAGAATCAGTGCATAATTAAAAGACCATACTGATAGACATTCCAAGCATGGTTTTAGTATGATACATTGCTTTCCTCAGTGTATTTGCTTAGCTCACGAATATCAGTACATATGGTTGTCAGGCTGCAAATTTTACCAATTGCCTGCTGGTCTCAAAACCTGTTGGAGAATTTGGGGACCATTATCTTCACCACCTTTTGTGCATCATTGCATGGTTTTACCCCTGTCATGTTTCCCAATTTCTCTCCTAGCTCTGTCTTCATCATTTAATCCATAAACTCTTGCTTTCCATTTAAATATATTATACCTTTCCCTTTTTATTTCTTTCATTGAGTTCTTATGTTAGGGAGGATATACGATATTTACAATATCTGTGATATGTAAGTCTATTTTATTTTGCTTATAAGTATTTGTTCAAGATATGTCCAATTACATATGGAGGCTTTGAGTTTGTCATACTTCAGAGCACAGTAATATTCCATTGTATAAAAACACCACATCTTCTTCAACCATCCTTCAGGTGATGGGCATTTTGGTTGTTTCCAAGATTTGGCTATCACAAATTGTGCTGCTAGAAACATACAGCACAAACAACACTGTGGTATGGTGTTTTCAGTTCTTCTGGGAAAATATCCAGTAGGGAGGTAGCTGCATTGAATGGGATTTCCAGTTCTGGTTTTGTAAGAAGTCTCCACACTGATTTCCATCATGGTTGCTCCTCTCTGCATTCCCACCAGCAGTGCAGAAGGGTTCCTTTTTCCCCACAGCCTCTCCAACATTTGTTCTGGGTTCATTTCTTTATGGTAGCCATTCTTACTGGAGTGAGATGGTACCTAAGTGTTGTTTTAATTTGCTCTTCACAGATGGCTAGCCATGTGGAGCATTTCTTCATGTATTCATTAGCTTCTAGTATTTCTTCCTCTGAGAAGTGTCTTCACCTTGGATGGCCATTTCTGGACTGGTTCTTTAAACTCTGAGTCCCTAATGATTTTTAGTTCTTTATAAAGTCTAGATAGAAGACTTTGGTCTGAGTACTTATTAGTTAAGATTTTTTTCAAAATTTGTGGGTTCTCTTTTGTCTTTTCTGGTAATTTCTTTTTATGTGCAAAAGCTTCTCAGTAAGAAGAGGTACCAGTTGTTAATTCTTTCAAATATTACACATGAATTTTGATTTTTGTCCATGAACTTCTTGCCTACACCAGTGTTTTCAAGATTTCCCCCTTCTTTCTCTTCCAGGGACACTAATTTAAATATGTTCTTTTTATCTGACTAAAATTTTGTATCCCTATGAAACTTCTCCAGCTTCCCTCCCAGTACAACACTTGGTAAGAAAATTCTATTCTTGCTTCTATGAGCCTGATGTTTCTCGATTCTCTATGCAAATGAGACCATGCTATGTTTGCCATTTTTGGCTCATGTCACTTAACAGAATGGCTTACAACTTCAACTATGAGGTATAATTAAAGCACACAGGGTACATTTATTTTTAAAAATTTATTACAGTAAAAGACACAGGTCTCTTCATCTCCTTAAAAATCCTCCTCCTCCCCTGCCTTCATTCAAGCATGCTTCCCTGGCTGTTCTTCCCACTCTTTGAAGCTGTCCTGAGGTCCTCTTCTGTGAATATTTCCATTGGCTCTGCTGTGGCTACCTCCATGTCCTCAGTGGATTGGAGGCATTTCCCGACAAAGTCGTATCCGCTGTGGGCGGAGCTGGTAGCCTCACAGTGCCCGATGTGCTGAACGGTCTGAGGACTCACTGCCGCTCTCCAAGGCACTGTCCTCCTTGGGGGGAGCACTTGCTGGACTTCCAATCGTGCCCAGTGAACACACGAAAGAGTTTTCAGAAATGTGAAGAGTGATGGAACAAGGGTGTTTGAAATAAAGTTCAGTATATTTGTCCTTTTCTGTAGCAACTTTTTTATTTATTCACCATATATTTCTATCAGACCTCATATATTGTTGCAAATTATAAAACGCCATTATTAAAATTGGACAGTATTCCGCTTTGTGTATATACCATAATTTCCTCATCCATTCATTATCTTTCTTTTGAATGTTTATAATCATCAGCTAAAAGCAACAGGGTTAGGATCTGTTAGGGTTTATGTCTAGTTGTCCCCCCAAAGCCTCATGCAGTCATGGGGAAGGGACTTAAAGAGTTTGAGACTTCATTCGTGATCGCTGGGATTATGTGTTTTAGTACTAATGGGATTATGGGTCTTAGTACTTCTGGGATAATGGGTGTAGCCTAACTCAGATAGGCTGAGGCAGACAGCCTGAATATAATATAAAGAGAGACAGAGAGACAGACTAGTGTTGTTGCTCTCTGCTCCCCTGGTTGGTCGGTTGCCTCTGTGGACATTATTGCTGTTCTGCCACCATGAACTGGATACTCTCTGTCCTGTTCCACTCAGCCTTGGGCCGGCCAAATATGGGCCAAAACCTCCATTAACTGTGAACTAAGTAAACCTTTCCTTCCTTCATTTTGAGTGTTGTGTGTTTGTCTCAGCAATGAGTAAAAAGTAGCTAAGATGGGATCTATATATGGGGAAAGTAAACACTTAAGTACCGAAGTTCTTCTGTTAACCTCTGCCAGTATTAAGGCCCAGAGCAGGACGCAGGAGCCTGAGTCGGCTCACTTGTTTACTCAAGGCTGCTTCTCTACTGTAACTGCCCTTCTGCCTCCCTGCCACCTCCCCGTCACCTCTGGTGCAGTCACTCCCTTGCCCAGACCCAGCCTTCATTTTTCAGCCCAACCTTCCTCTTCTATCAAACAATTCCTACAACTCCCATCTCTGGAACACTTAGTTTACCAGTTACCCAAGTTATATTGTGCTTTCACACTAGGTGCTTAATTATTTCTCAGAATGGAAGTGTGATGGTTGTGTCTAGGTGTCCCCCAAAGCTTCATGCAGTCATGGGGTGGCTTCTGGAGTCTGTGATTGGTTATCGTGGGTGTGGATGCTGCACCTGCCCTGGGACAGGTAATTTGCATTACAATGTAAGGAGGGCAGAGACTCTACCTGGGTGCCTGAGCTGCTGCCACTCCCTTTGCTCTTGCTTGTTGCTGCCAGCTTGAAAGGCTGCCCTCTGCCCTGTGCCACTCTACCTTGGAGCCAGCCAAGTGTGGACTGAAACCTGCACTGACTGTGAGCTAAATAATCTTTCCTTCCTTCACTATGGGTATCGGGTATTTGTCTCAGCAATGAGAGAAGACTAACTGAGACAGAGAACGCACCATATTTCTCTCTAAAACGATTCACAAAAGGATTTTTGTGCATTTTCTTATACACACAATTAAACAATATTTACTGGAGAATTCCACTTATCGTTCCTACAGACAGTGATATCCCTACTAACTGGAAGTCTGTGTTAAAACCCTGGAAATCTTTTACCGCTTTGAGTGTTGTGAAGCACAGACGGATTTACTTCAAACTCAGGTAGATCAAAATCTTCCGACGTTGCCGGGCGTGGTGGCACACGCCTGTAATCCCAGCACTCGGGAGGCTGAGGCAGGAGGATCAGTGTGAGTTCGAGACCAGCCTGGGCTACAAAAGTGAGCTCAAGGCCAGCCTCAACTGCGTAGCAAGACCCTGTCTGAAAAAGCCATAAAAAAAAAAAAAAAAAAAAAAATCTTCCAACGTAGTAATGACTCTGCAAGAACTTCAGACTTGGAGGGAAGAGCAGCAGCATTCAAGGGAGAAAGAAAAGTACCTCGTGCTTAGCATGAGACAGCTACAAGGGTCTTTAGGAGACTTTGAATAGAGAAGGGACTAGGATTAAATTTTAAATACAGATCAAAAGTCTATGATGGTTGTGAATAAGGCCAGAAATTACAATGGAAAGGAAGTGTTTTGATATTACGAAAGTTCTACAGTCTATGAAAAAAAGGCAGCAAAAGAAAGACAAATTACTTTTCTTATAGGTATTTAGTTGTTACAGGCTCTCACTATGCAGAATCACCCATAGTGATCCTCCTGTTTTCAGCCTCCTCACCACTGAGATTACAGGTGTTCACCACCACACCTAGACTCCCCACCACTGAGATTACAGGTGTTCACTACCACACCTAGACTCTGGCTGGCTCAGCCCACGCTGCTGGAAGGGCTGGCGTAGCACGTGGTACCAGAGATTGAACCACAGTCCTCCTACTTAACCTAAACTTGCCTAAGCAGGTGCTTTAATTCCCTAAGCTACCTCACCGAACAGAAAAGAAATTACATATTTTAAAATATGTTAGCCTTAGGGCTTGTGTCCAGATGTCCCTCCCAAGCCTCATGAAGTCACAGAGCTTTCTTGGAGGTGGCTAAACCTGGAGCATGTGGCTGACGGGTAGTGCAATGCTGGGGTCAAGGGTTCTGGGACGAGGAGTGGATGACTTCTTGACCAGTCCACTGAGAGGCCGCACCACCTTGGTCCTGGTAGGCTGAACACACTATCGGGACCCTTGAAGAAGGCTCGCCTCACCTGATACACTCTCTTCTTGCCTTTGCTGCCTTCTGACCTGAATGTTTGTCCTCCGTGCCGTGAACCACCCTGCATTAGAATCGAAGGGGGAGCAGCCTGACGCCGCCACAAAGAGTGAGCTAAGTCAACCTTTCCTCCTCCCAAAAGCTTCTTGGCTATTTTATCTCTGCATTGAGAAAAGTACCTAAGACAGCTAATTTCAGCTAGCTTCAATCCCCATCCCTGCTAACATTTAGCATTTGGCTGGAAAGTAGGAGCAAAACCTACAGTGCGTGGTGCCAAGGAGCAGCAATTCAGCTCTACTGTCCAGAGCACATCTCTTTCCTAGCGAGCCATGTGCTGTTTTCAATAAAGGTGATGTATGACTAAACTGGCATCAATATAAATGCAGATAAAACCTATTTTTTCACTGTGCAATTCTACTGCTGATACACACCTTGCTGAATATTTATCATTTCAATACAGAATAAGGCTTTGTCAATGTTGAATGCACAAAGAATAAATACCAACATTGCTTCCCTCACTATTTTTTTCTCTTATTCCTGCTTTTGCTTTCTCAGGGCCAAGATAAATGAATAACAAGGGCCCACCTCACACTTCAGACAACATGGTAGAGGAAGCATAAATCCCCAGGATCGTGTTGCTAACAATCTCTAACAGAAGGAAATGGCCCATGGATCCTTTAAATGTTCCAAGCATAACAGCTGAATGCATCGGAGTCGTACATTAAGGAGGGTCATTTGGAAGGATGAATGACTCTTTAAGGTGAAGGGAGGTTCTGGTCCGAGGCTGTCAGACAGAGGTATGCAAATATCCTTTGCCTTCTGCATTTTGCAATATTAAGATAGTTTCGAACGTGTCACAGCTCATTTCAGCATGAGCCCCCAGCCATTTACAAAATGAAATCCTTAAAACCAACGCACTCCTGAAGGGTCGTGAAGCAAATTGACTTGGTTTTGGTGGTCTCGGTAGAGCTGAAGCCTTTTTTTTTTTTTTTTTTTTTTTTTTTTTTTTTTTTTTTTTTTTTTTTTTTTTTTTTTTTTTTTTTTTTTTTTTTTTTTTTTTTTTTTTTTTTTTTTTTTTTTTTTTTTTTTTTTTTTCTTTTTTGGTTATTTTAGTATCTGACTTGAGGCAAGAGGATATAAAACTGAAGTGAGGGACACCACGGCCATTGTCAGGGGCTCCGAGTGGCTTTCCACGGCCGAAGATGAAGGCGGACCTTCAGGCAGCCAAAGCCCTCTCTTTACTCGACTATCTAAGCAGTCTCCCCCTTCTGAGGCTGTTGCACCTTCAAATTACCTTTGAAACTCAACTACTTAATTCCTTCAGTGTTGTCACTGCCTGGCTTCATTAGGCCAGCCTCTGAGCCCGGAAAGGCTACACTGGGCACATGATTGGTCAGGCTTTTTTTCAGGCACCTGGTGCAGCAGAGGAACAGGCAGAAGGAAAAACAGAAAACAGCTTTGTTATTTGGGGGCACAGAGAGAATGTGGGGAAGATGAGGAATTCTCTCATTGGAACAAAGGGAGGCTGAGGCTTTTATGGCCGATTGCCAGGGGTCAAATTTGAAGGATGGATGCTTAGATATACCTGAGGAGCTGATTGGGGGTCTTCCCTGAGGTGGTGGAAAGGGTGAAAAGAAATTGCACCCTGGACTAAATTGGGGAAGAAGGGGGAGATGGTCTTGGGGAAGATGGGCTTTTGTTTGAAGGGCTTCAGCCACATTAGATGGCTACCATGATGACCTGGCAATGTATACCAGGGCCAGAACTTATCGGTTGGATTTTTTTATCTTAAAGCTTACTCCTCCAGCAATCTTCCCCATGTCCGTCAGCCGTGTAACACTCTGCTCCCCACACTGACCATAGCACTCCGCAATGCAGAACTCTTCTTAGGGTTCATAGCCTTGTGCAAAGACCATGCTCCTCAACATGAAATTAAAAGGAAGACCCCAAAGGTTAACCTCCTTCTCCCCAAGCTTGTGTCCAAGCTACCAACCACCTTCTTTCAGCTCTGTGTTATGCTTTTCAAAACTATTACAATTTCTTTTTTTTTTTTGTACTTTAAAGAGATAAAACAGTAAAATAAAACTTCAAAACAGTATAATAGGAGGTTAACAATAGTTAATACATTGCATGTTGTTATCTTCAAAGTAGTACTCAGAACACAAGACAGAGGCATAAAAAGTGGATCCAACAATATTAGCACAAACTTTTCTTTCCAATGAACTAAGAGAAGTTAGTGGCATAATTATTTAATATATGTATAATATATAATATGTATTATATACAATATATATATAGTATTTCTCCCCACTGATGTCATTCCACAATTCAAAACTTTTCTAAAGTTTCCTAAGGTCTTGTGCAACTATTATGATCCTCAAAAACATGAAATTAAGGGAATAAATATATATATATATATATATATATATATATATATATAGTATACTAATATATATATATATATATATATATATAGTATACTAATATATCATGATATATATATACATATTTCCTTTCCTTTCTTTTCTGCTTTCCTCCATCCCAACTTCTCTTTCCCTTTGAATGGTTTCTCTCCATTTCATAACATCTCTTAATCAATTTGGATCTTATTGACCCATTCCGCTTCTCAAAGTAGGGAGAAAATATGATATTTACACATGTGAGCCTGATTTATTTCTCTTATGATTGTGACCTTGACTTGCCTTCATTTACCTATAAAAGTCTCAAGTTTATCTTTGTTTATGGCAGAGTAGTACTCCGTTGTATAAAAAGACCACTTTGTTATCTATTTCTTCGTTGATGGGCATTTGAGTTGTTTCCAAGATTTAGCTGTTATAGACTGTGCTTAAATTTATAATCCTTACAGTTTTTCTATTGGCTATAGCCCATGCTATTCTACTTAGTACAAACTTTGTACAATTTCCCAATTTAGAATTTATTTAGTTTAAAACAACTTTCACAGCCACAAAGATGGATAAACTTGAGACACTTTAGGTGAATGTATGCTCTTGAGATCATGCTCTTAAGTGAAATAAATCAGACACACAGGTGTAAATACTGCATTGCTTCTCTGGGAAGAGAAATTGAAAGCATAAATAAGGACCAAGATGTATATTAGACATTGTGAAATAGAAAATGTTCAAATGGAGAGAAGAATAAGGGGTGGGGGTGGGATAAGGAAAGAAGCAGGAAGCAAAGAAGAAAAATGGAAACAAGGATTATGTAAATAAGGAGGGGAATAGGGGTTGAAGGGGTGGGAGAGGCCTGGGGAACAAGCATGGCGGGAGATCATGTACAGGGGCGAATTCCCTATGGGCTGTGTGGTCACTGTGTATTTCTAAAATGGGCCAATGAACTTACCTAACTTTAAAGAAATCTTCAAAATCTTATACAGTTCAATTAGGTAGCTTCCTCAGGACTTGAAGAGCCCCAGACCTCTCTTGCCAGAATATTTGCGACACTTTGCACACCTTCTGTGAAGCCAAGTCTGCCCCCATCTTACCCAGTCCAATGCATTCACAACTCCCTGCACCAATGGTGCCTGGGTCATACATCTTGTCTACCTGAGTGAACAAGTGGACACACTCTGGTTCCTGGTCCATTGGAAGGATTATGGGTAAGGCAAACCCGTTGATTTAGAGAAGGTAATTTATGTCTCATCTTTGCTCTGAGCCCTCTTACCCATTTCTGAACCTTTTAGACACAGGGTAAAATATATACTTTGATGTTTTCGCTCTCATCTCAACTCAAATTTTCTTCCTTTGAATGACAATGAATTTATTTTACAAGGCTCTCAATTTCTCAGGGATTATTCCATGTTGTACCAGGTCATTTCAGAGCAGTCGTCTAAACAGCATGGAAGTCATCTTCAGTGAGATGCATTTGTTTTATCGGAGGCCATTACTTTGGTGACAAATCTGAAAATCAGCAGAGGCGTCTCAGCCTTTGTTACAAATGGACTGCCTGAACAACGAGAGCTTACTGCAGAGGGCAGCTGGTGGCCTTCAATTCTCACTACTCACTCAACTACATAGGAAGCTGTAAGTCCTGCTCAGGTCAGCTGAATTTAAATTCTGAAGTACGGGGGTTCAGCTTTCTATATTATTTTGAAAATTTGCTCAGAAAGGCAAGAAATCTTTGGTTTCAGTAAAAGATTATCATTTCTACAAAAGGCAAAGTAGGCTTTGCAAGCCGTACCGTGCCTGTCACAACTATTCCAACCTACTATATTTAGAGAAAACATGTAAACAAATGGTACTACTTTCATTCTAATAGAATTTTAATTATAGTTTTTATTTCATTTTTTGATTTTGGTATCAAGGATCAGACTTGGGACCTTGTGCTTGCCAAGCAGGCACTTAGGCCACTGAGCTATCTCTCTAGCCAGCCCTAGAATTAGAAAAGCCACACAGAAAATAGAATTAAAATAGAGGCCATAGTTGGTTAGTAGTGGGTAAGTCTCTGTCCTCTCCCAAGCTGGCCGAGTTTGTTTTCTTTTATTTTCCATTTGGTCACAGATAGACATATGCCTGTTTCACTTTTAAAAGTTAATTTACCAAAACTAATGCCCACTAACCTATAAAAGACAATTCTTAGAATGAGATTCCATCGCAGGAATAACCTCCTCACAAATATATTTATGATTTATACAGATGTACCAAACAAGATCACTTTCTATGAGGATCTCTTTTTCCAAGTAACTCAGAGCTCATGTCACCAATCCCAGTTATACACAGGGAGAGAATATGGAGAGGAGGATCAGTTCCTCCTCCTTCGTCGCTATATTCCAGCTTCTAGATCTTTCACAACTCTGAAACATTTTAGAATCTAAATCTTATCTGCCATTATACAGAAAATAAATATACGTCCGTTGTTATGGCCCACATAAACTGTCACTTTTAGGACTTACTATGAAGGTGCAAAAGCTAAGAATAAATTATATTTAACTTATATTTGTTGCTATCCTTTCAATTTTAGTCTTTTTCAGTAACTGAAAACCATTTAACTTGAATTTATCTTTCTCTTTAAACACTAAATATAAGTATATTGGCATGCATACTCTTAGAAACTACGTAGGTGAATGTTTGCAAGAGCACCTCAAATAAAGTTAAGTTCTTTTATAACCCAATCACAGTGGAAAGTTTTCTCCAAGGAAATACCAATTCAAAATTTAAGAACTGGGCTGGGAAGATAGCTTGGCAACCTAAGCAACTGCCTGGCAAGCACAAGGACCAGGGTTCGATCCCAGTACTGCATGTCAATCCCGCCCTGCATGCCAAGCTAGCTGCTGATACTAGGCGTGGTGGTGTGAGCCTCTAATTCCAAATATTGGGGAGGCCAAAACAAGAGGATCACAAATCTGAGTTGTGTGGTGAGATCCTGTGCCAAGTTAATTAATCAATTAATTAAATGATTTTTAAAACACTTTAAAAATAAGATAATAAGAATCATTTTTTAAATTAAAATATCTAATTTTCGATTCTCTAAAAGTAAATTAAGGCACAGCAAAGTGTCATAACACCCATGTTCTCCTGCCTTTATCGAATAAATGAAATTTAGCAAATGCTCAGCTGGCCTCTCTTCCACTGTCCCTGCTCACCAATTACCTGGTTCCTTTATTGCAAAAAAAAAAGGACTTTAGTAGATCTGACCCAACAAATGAATATTTCCTCCTTAAAAGAAAGGGGGTTATGGTTTTAAAAACTTTAAAATTTCATCTCTCTCCATCCCACAGGATTATTGCAACTGAGATCTTACAAGAGATGTTCACTGACTATTTTAAATTACTTCTGACAGGGGCTACACTTGATATTTCAAGAAATATACTTAAGCCATTATCTCTCTAGTTACTACGCTGAAATATTATCCTTTGTTATTTTCTAGAATTAAAAGGGGGTAGATTGAAATTCCTATTTTTGATATAGTTTTCTTTTGTCATTTATCCTTGCTTGTCCCATTTTTTATTTGTTTGCTTTTTGTTTGTTTTAGAGATAGAATCTCATTAAATAATTCCGATTGGCTTGAACTAGCCACATAACTGTGGCCAGCCTTGAACTGAAGGTGATCCTCCTGCCTCAGCCTTCAAAGTGTTGGGTTTTAGGCATATGCTAGAAGGTCTGCAAAGTGTTGTATTTAAACAGAGCCAGTGCTTGCCACCTCTGTCTTTCCTAAACTCTTAATTGGTCTCTGTGTTTCATTATCATGTATGTCCATTATATTTTTAAGTGAATAGGATTATAAATGTACACTGAAATTTACATTCCCTGTTATATAAGACAATGAAAGAAAGAAAAGGAAAAGATGTTCTACTGAACCACAGAAGTGATCTGACAGGAGCTTAGAGCCAGTGATAGGTGTCAACCTGAACAAAATTTTTCTCCTTCTCTACCTCTGCAACCATTAACAATGTAAAACAACAACAAATTCCATGTAGCAGAGGTGACCAGGCAACTGAAAAATGCTCATAAGTGAAGTAACTCAACTGGTTAGAAAGAAGTTTAAAACCTTTAGAAGAGAGAGAGAAAAAAATACATAGTGAAATGAAAAAACGTTTGGATTACTTAAAAGCAACATTTGATGCTAAACAGTAGTCAACCCAAACATCAAGAATTCCAAGGAGTACTGGTGAGATAGCCCAGCAGACTAAAGTACCTGCTTAGGCAAGTGCAGGGACTGGGATTCGATCCCCAGCACCACATGCTATGCCAACCCTACCCCAGGACAGACTGAGCCAGACCCAGAGTCTGCGCTTTGGCACACGCCTATAATCCCAGTGCTAGGGAGCCTAAAAGCAGGAGGATCACCACAAGTCCGAGCTGTGTGGTGAGATCCAACAACAACTAAATACATTAAAAAAAAATTCCAAGGAAAACTTATTCTCATTCTAGAGTGTTCTGTGTTATGCAACTTTTAGCTACAGTAATACATTGAGAATCTTAGACAGACCCTTGGACGTTGGCACAATTCTCCCACCAAGCTTACATGATCAAAAGCAGCAGCATGTGAGGGACTGAGACACTGCAGCCTTGAGGTTTGCAGGCTGCATGGAGACAACACTGGCCACGACACGTTGGCCACATTAGGAACAGCACACACTCGTTTGTTTAAACTTTATACATAAATCCCATCTATTTTTCCAATATCATTTGCTGATTTAGCATAAATCAAAGTAATTTAAGGCAAATCCAAGTGATCTTTCTGTCCTATGTGGCATTCTGGAGAGCCCTATGACTTGGCCTACGTCAAAGGCCCTCCAAATATTTACTTCCCTTTATCAGAACAATGAGACTGAGACTGAGACTCGCCAAGGTGTAGGAGTTGACCAAGAAGGATATATGTAGGATATCTAGCCAAAGAGAGAGACTAAGGAAGCATTTATGGACCAGCCTAGAGATTACCCCACATCTAGGCACATGCGCAGAGGGACGGGATAGCAGTTTCCGGCAAGCTGAGATGGGACTGTCAGATCATTTAGCACAGCTGGACATTTGGAAGTAGATAACTGGGGCCAGGATACCAGCAGAAGCTCAGCACCTGCCTGGTAAGTGCAAGGTCCTGAGTTCTATTCCCAGTAATGAAAGAAAAGAAAAGAAAGTAAGATGATAGTCTGACCATTGGTAGTTGCGAGATTGTTCTGGAAAACTTGGGGGAACTTGTGAAGTTATATATGTGCAACTGAGGAAACCGTAAACTTGGGACGATTAGCAATGAAAAGCAAAAGAAACAAAAGAATGGGATGACCAGAAAAGATAAGTGTGAGCCGTGTAAAAGTGAACCATCTTTGTATCTAGCAAACAGATGCCAAATTGGCAGTTTTGAAACTGTGTGCATGGGGCCAGCAAGATAGCTCAGCGGAGTAAACACCTGCTTAGGCAATCGCGGGGACCAGGATTTGATCCTCAGCAACAAATGCCACTCTGGCCCTGCCCCTAGATGTGCTAAGCCCCAGTGTGGTGGAACACACCTGGTAATCCCAGCGTTGGAGAGGCTGAAAACAGATAGATCACTGTGAGTCTGATCTATGTAGTGAGTCCTTGTAGACCTTACTCTAAATGTACAAAAAATAAAACTAATTAATTAATTAAAAACAAATACATGTTATTCTGATTTTTAAAAAACTTAAATTTAAAACAATACATATAAGATGGGTTTATTGCAAATAAGTCTTTAAATGCAAAGTGCTTCTGTTTCAGTCCAAATGCTCTAGAAAGTACATCTTTAAAACAGGATTAAGGGGAAAGCTTGAGTTAGGGGCATATATGTGATCGTAATTGGTGAGGATAAGACTAAACAGAGGGAGCTGAAGTTACACTGTAGCTAAGCCAATGTGAGGTGCCACCATGCCACGCCACCTGCTGTTCCATCCTGATGCCCCATAGGGCAGAAGGCCGCCCACAGGCACGGTGGGAAGCACCTTCGGAAGGTTTAGCCACAGGGGAAACCTCGAAGGACAGGCCTGTTCGTATGCTGTCCTCTCTTCACCTGTATCACTGGCTATATCTGACATTTTTGTTGAGCAATGGTAGGGATTGACTCGGTCTGCCTGAGCACAGCTTTCTAGGGCTTGGTAACTGAAAATAATACAGTATAAAGATAAAAAGCAGTTCGTCAAGCATGCCGTCTAGAATTCAAATCCAAAGTTGTACACAGGAGTGAATTATGGGTGTAAAATACTGAGAGATGAGTTTGCACTAGTTCCTTGGGTTCTTGCATATTCCTGAACTAAGAACACTAAAAAACGGAAGCTGGTGGTAATACAGTCCTCGAGAAGGGTTTGTAGACATTCATGGTAGTAAAGACAAGGCTCTTTCCTAAGAAGTTTCCCTATGTTTCACAGCAGTGAATCTGCAAATGCCATTGTCTGCTACAAAACGAGGGGTGGCTTGTATTCCTAAATATTTAGCAACTTTCTCAATGGAGGGTGCAAACATTACCAACACAACTAAGGCTGCATCTCCTCGGTTGGGGGATTTTCTCTGGAACAGGCTGCTTTGTGTCCACATAGGAGTCTGGCACCTTTCATCTTACCCTGCAGACCTTACTGTAAGATCAAAGAAAAACTATTGCTCCTGCTGCTGCTTTTCTGCTGCAAACAAAAACATAGAACCCTGGGGCATAGCTCAGCGCCAGAACTCTGTGCAAGCATGTGTGAGCCCCCAGGGTGGTCTCTGATAATAAGAATTTCTGAGTCAGACTTCTTTGGTTGTTGCCTTAGTTACTTTTTACTAATCGCTGGGACAAATATCCTACACTCACAATGAAAGAAGGAAAGGTTTATTTAGCTCACAGTTATTGGAGGTTTCAGTCCATATTTGACTGGCCCAAAGCTGGGTGGAACAGGGCAGAGAGCATTTAGTTCATAGTGGTGGAACAGCAACAAAATGGTGACAGAGGCAGCCAACCAATCAGGACAACAAAGAGCAACAGCCCTAGTCTGTCTCTCTTTTACATTCAGGCTCTCCACCTCAGCCTATCCACCTTAGGCTACACACATAATCCCAGAAGTACTCAGAACATAATTCCATCAGTACTAAAACACATAATCCCAGTAGATCGCCAGTCAAGTCGCTAGCTCTAGAAGTCCCCACCTCATGATTTCACGAGGCTTTGGGGGCACAACTAGACACAAACCGTAACAGTTGTGAAGCGTGGGCTGCGAAATTTGCTACATTCCTGCGCAAACAGAGAACTCCGCAGCTAGCCACGTCAAAAGCAGTGCGACCTACCAGGTCTTTCAGGGTGGATGAGCCAGGAGGTCGCAGCGGCCCTCTTCTTCCCTGGCAAACGCTCTTACTTCTCCTAATTAACAGCAATCTTTCACACCCAGAAAGCTTTTCCTCAGAAGAAAACCCACTTAACTGAAAATGAACTTCCAGTGTAACAGTTGCCGATAGATGATTTATGTTTCCATGAGGTGCAGTGTGCTCTTCTAAGCCTGATAATTGCACAATTGTCTCTAGAGTGATGCAGTGGAAAGAATGATGTCTTTTAGCTTCAGTGGTCATATTTTTGAAATGTATTTCCAGCATGCAATTAGGCATGTAACCACGGGCAGTTTATTTAACTTCTCTGAGCCCCAGTGCCCTCAGAGATACGATTAAACTATGCAGTTGTGGGAAAGATTTAAAAGCAAGGGATGCAAGTCAATCGTCAAGAGTACCAAGAAGCTAGTACTTTAAAAAAAAAAAATGTTATCTTCTTTTTTCCAACATGACCACCAGGCTTTTAAAACAAAACTAAATAGCCCATAAGTTAGCTTATATTTTGAATTTGTACGCAGACAGCTTCAAAGGAATTTCCAGAGAAAAACTCTTAGGAATATCATTCATGATTATTTAATGGTGTAGTTTGTTTGGGTTCTGATTTCCTTTACAGGAAAAGCATCTTCGGTTTGGTTTGGTTTGTTTAGGCTTATGAGACACTGTCTCGCAGCTTCTTGGGTACAGTTGCCTAATCTTCAACTCTCCACGCAGCCCGGATTGGCCTGGAGCTCATGGCGAACCTCCTGCCTCAGCCTCCCACATGCCATCACAGGCTGACATCGCTGTGTCCAGCTCCACACGTGATATCCAGCAACTGAAAGCAAGCAAGCAATTTACTAAATAAAAAGATACTACCGCATACAGCTTTTGTGCAATTAATTATGTATTAAAAATATACAAAATTGTTGGTGATAAACGAACAAGAATTCAATGTCATGTTTCTCGTAACATATTTATATCAAGAGTTCAGCTACCTCTCACCTCACAATACCATGTTCAGTAGAGAAAGATAACGCTAAGAACGTTAATTCTCATTTTGTAGGCCCACTTGAACTGGTATTGTATAACTTACAGATTTTTCACTGCACAGACTTTTATGAAATGAAAATGATGAGAATTATGGCCTGGGGAGATAGCTCAGCAGCCTAAGCGTCTGCCTGGCAAGCACACTGACCCAGGTTCGATCCCTGGTACCACATGCCATGCAGGTCCCAGAAGCTGGGTCGCGTTGCGGCAACCATAGAAACTGGGCATGGTGGCACTTGCTGTAATCCCAGGCCTGGGGAAACTGTGACAAGAGGATCACTGTAAGTCTGAGCTGTGTAGGAAGGCCCTGTACTAAATAATTAAATATTAGCCATTAGCTCATGTTATTCTTTCAACCTAATGATTATTTTAGTTTCATTCAAATAAAATTATTTGCATAGGTAAATTATATAAGAAAGATTTCATTCTACTACAGGAAAGATAGTGTGAGAAAAATGTCTCAAAAACAGTAAAGCTTTCAATGTCAGAGTAAATAAAATTCTTCAGACTATTTCTGAATTGAAACTCTGAGCCAAGGAAAATGCTTCAAACTGTAGTGCAACTGAACTATCAGTACTCAAAGTGACTTAGGAACTGTTGTTTCAAATACTAAGAAATATTTTGTTGTTGCTAGAACAAGAATTTTTTAATGTAAAATTAGAAAGGGCCCATTGCTCAGCCGACTAAGCTCCCGCTTTGGCAAGCACAGGCTTGGATCCCTGGTCCCACATGCTGTGCCAGCCACCCCACACGCTCACCCAGGGTTGGCAGTGGTGGTGCTCACCTGTAATCCCAGCGCTGGGGTGGCTGAAAACATGAGAATCACCATCACTGCTTGTTGCATAGTGAGACCGTGTACCAAATACATAAAACAAATTTGTAAAAATTGGAAGGATTCCAAGCACTGACATTATAAGTGGGGGAGTGGGGATGACTTACTGATCTATTCCTAGAAAACAGTAAAGCTTACTCATCTATTCAAAGTAACAGTGATGTAATTCTGTGCAATGTTTTTTCATTTAAATTTATTTTTGCAGGGAATATAATAATGTGTATGGCCATCCATGTCCGGAAAGAGATTTTACATTAGAAATCAATCACCCATTCTTTTTGGTGTCTGTGGTTAGAGCTGAGCGAGACCAGCGCTAGCAAGCAAGAAACCCCATGCACAGCTGCTCCGAGCCTCGAGTTGAGCCTTTCTCCTGAGGGCTGAGCCTCTTCTGGAACTTCCAGGACAGCTTCAGGGATTTTGTTTGCCACTTCACAGATCTTGGAAAAAAATTATAAAGTGCCTTCCTGAGACTTTCTGGTAGGATTGTTTGATTATAGTCTGAGAGAATGACAGTCTTGTCTTCAATGTAATGACGTTACACGTTATAAGATTTCAAGGCCGTGAAATTATCCCTGGTGCCAGATGTTACTTCGGAAGCACTGGGCTATCACTCGTAGTCGCTGATCAGTCATCTGCGGAAGTATGGCTCTTCCAAGGATGCTTCCCATATGAAGGACTAAGGCAGCCCATGATAGATGTGCGCCCTGGATTTCTTCATTCATGCATGAAAGACAAAGGAAGGAAAACTTCAAGTGAGTAGAGTGATATAACACGCCTGCTCTGGTCCTCCACAGGAAGCAGACGCACCCCAGCTTCCATAAGAGATGGTTTCCTGAATCCTTGTGTGTAACTTAGGTAACAGGTTTCGTCCCAAAGGTTATCCTCACAAAATCAAGGGGTGCGTACATTGGCCGTCTTTTTGCTTTACTTAGAATACCACAGTTTGCCACAATTATTGAATTCACTTTAAACATTTTCCCAAAACTATAAAAAGAACACTAAAACACCAAAACTAAATTTTACGAAGCTTCCAGCCTATGAGAGATTGCGGTTTACCCTTTGTCATGATTTAGATCTAAAATATTCCGTGGAAGTTCAGAAGTATGGCTGGAGAAAAGGAAGAACCTCAGCCAGAATAACCACCCTAGAGAACGCATTCCTGTCTCTGGTTCACCCTCCCAGTCTCTCTCTGTCTCTGTCTCTGTCTCTGTCTCTGTCTCTGTCTCTGTCTCTGTCTCTCTTTCTCTCCCTCCCTCCCTCCCTTTCTTTCTCTCCCTCCCTCTCTCTCTCCCTGTATCTCTCTCCCCCTC
>PVJA010025338.1:0-30881 GCA_004027025.1 Myocastor coypus
AAAAAAAAAAAAAAAAAAAAAAAAAAAAAAAAAAAAAAAAAAAAATATATATATATATATATATATATATATATATATATATATATATATATATGGTGGCTAGGAATAATAGTGCACAATCTACTTAGCATAGTGGAAGGAAGCAAGCCCTTCAAGGGACAAAGCCAAGAGTTGCCCCTAGAAAGCACAGCAGGGAGAGCCTCCCAGACAGAGGCAACCACGTGCACAAGCCTGGAGGCAAGGAGGAGCCCGAGGAGGCTGAGGAAAGCGTAAAGCAACCAGCACGGTCCAAGTACGGGGCTGGGGGAAAAGAATTAGTGACGCTAGAAATATAAACAGTCACATCACTCAAGGCCCTGCTGGTTGAACTCAAATGTTTGGAACTTGTAAGAACAGTGACAAACCACTGAAAGATTGGGTGTAACCTGAGCTGATTTTCCTCTTAAGGAATTTCTGGGATGGGGAGCTTTTTCTTGCATGGTGTGGGTGCATGACACTGCCTCTCCAATCTCACAGTGAAACCCTTTTTCCGCAACCATAGCCTGGATCAGGCCTCCATCTGCAGAGCACTTTCACTTCCTCAGAGATAGCTACCTAGCTAAAGAAATTCCCCCAAAGCCTCAAGATCAAAGAGTTCACATCATGATGAGGCTACTGAGATAGCTCAGCAGTCTAAAGTGCCTGCTTAGGAAAGCTTAGGCAACCACAGGGACTGCAGTTCAATCCCCGGCACCACTTGCTGCACCAGCCCCACCTCCAGGGCAGGCTGAGCCAGCCATAATAGAAATACAGTTAATAGGGAGGTGGGGAGATAGCTCCGAGGCACAAGTGCCTGCTGGGTAAGTACAAGGTCGTGAGTTTGAACCCCGGTCCCACACACACACACAAAAAAAAAAGAAATACAGTTAAAAAAAAAAAAAAAAGGGGGAGCGTTCCCGTCATGATATGGTGACACACTCATAGTCATGCTTAAAACAGCACAATGCACAATGGCTATATTGCAGAAGCAGCCTATTGCACAGGTCCATCAGTGGACAGAGCAAATAGGACACATATGTAGTGGAGTACTACGCAGCCATAAAAATGAACAAACTTGAGTCATGGATGGATCCTGAGACTAATACTAAGTGAAATAAACCAGATACACAAGCTTAACTACCACATGGTTTCTACTTGTGAAAAACTCAAAATATAATTTATTTATTTATTTATTTATTTTTATTAAAAAACTGATAAATTTTAATAAGCATTTAGCAGATTTAAACACAGAATTAACAAATTTGCTAATGGATAGATAACTACACCAAAGAATATATAAACTTTCAAGTAAATAGTAACTGTTTTCCAAGTGTGTCCAGCATTAGGTCAGAAAGAAAATCTTCATTAATTTCATAATATATAGATAACATTGTCTGATTACAGTGTAATCAAATTTAAAATAAAGTTCAAAGTATAATTTAAAGAGCAGAATAATAGACTTTGGAGAGAAGGGAAAGGGATCTGGGGAAGTGGGAAAAAAAAGTACAAGTGGAAGGAGAACAAAAATGATCAGGATGCAATATGTGTAAGAACCAACTGCCTAACATGAATGTAATTCTTATGTATGTATTGCAAACATATAATAATTTTTTAAAATATCCATGAACTCTCTAAAGTATTTCCATTATTCTTTTTGATAGTATTGGGAGAGGGGATGCTTTTGTACAAGGACAAAAAAAAAAAAAAAAAATGAAACAAAGCGATTCCCTCATAGCTTATGGAAACTTCTGTTCTCCTATGCTCTTTTCAGCTACTTCATGGCCCGAATAATTATCTTTGTTCTTTAGTCTGTCACCATTTTATTTTCCAGAACACCTTGGGCACGTCTATGTGCCTATAAATAATGACAGGACTGTAAATCCTTATTGATCTCAGAAGCCTGGGAATTCTAAACCATTAAAATATGTCCTTCGAGGATTGGTGCGAGTTCGAGACCAGCCTGGGCTACAAAAGTGAGCTCAGGACCAGCCTCAACTGCATAGCGAGACCCTGTCTCAAAAAGACAAAAAAAAAATAAATAAATAAAATAAAATATGTCCTTCGACTGCTTCTCTTACGAACACATTTCGGAGCTACAAAAGAGCTTTGTTACACCACCATACAAACTCTTGGCCCAGTTTAGGCCTCGTGGTGGGCTCTAGGCCACCAGGTAGTGATGCAACAGACAACTGCAGATGCACAGCTGGGAAGACCTGCCTGCCACCCTGGCCTGGGCTCGCTCCCTGGCTTCCACCTCACATCTTGACTGCATCAAACCCAGCTTACTATATAGCTTGAGCCACAATTGTTCTCAGAAGCCAAAATTCTCAGCCTAAATAGAAAGTCCCCTTTGTCTTGCCTCCATGATTTAATTTACATCCTCCTGAATGCTCCATTCACTTTGTTTTCAAGCAAAGAATTCTCACAATTGTACTAGTCCCTGAATTTGAATTTCCTTGTTTCTGCTCTTTGGAGGCTTGCCTAGGTCAGTGACTGGACAGTCCCACAATTCAGCTTCACCTTACAGAGAATCTTTTCAGGTCATGGTTTCTTATGATACTTCCAACTACTGTCATATATTTTCCCCTCAATGGCTATATTTATTTCTTTCAGAATACACATGCGTCTAAGCGTAGATACACAGAGATACACACCTATAACCTTTCCTCTGATAATCAGGGAAGTTTTTACTGTCCTTTCCCACTTAACTTTATTCTTGGAGAGATACCCTCCTTTGCCCCCCAGATTTTGGAAGGATGCTCTCAGCTGGACTTTCTTCTGTAATTTACACCATTCCTGGCAGGCCCCTGGTCTCTTAACAGCACAATTAAGAGGACAAAGTGACTGAGTGACTTAACATAATTTTCTCTGTTCCAACCTATAACCTTATCTTATATGTAAGTACATAAAGATTATTACAATGCTGTTGGTAAAAACTTACCACAAAGAGCCGGCCATGGTGGCGCACACCTGTAATCCCAGCACTTGGGAGGCTGAGGCAGGAGGATTGGTGCAAGTTTGAGACCAGCCTGGGCTACAAAAGTGAGCTCAAAGCCAGCCTGAACTGCATAGTGAGACCCTGTCTCAGAAAGATAAAAAAAAACAACAACAACAACAAAAAGAAAACCTTACCACAAAGTACTACAAATATAAAGCAATAGCTTAGGAATCATTAGGAAAGCAGGAGTTCTTCCTGCTCTTCGGACCACCTGCGGGGCCGAAGAGGAGCCCTGCAGAATGCAGATTACCTGAATGTATTAAAGTGCACCACTTTCGTGTGGTTGCAGTCAGCAGCTGTGAATACCTGCTTGATCTCTCTTGATTTGGCTTTTTCTTCTTTCAGCTTTTGTAGGGCAAGTTCAATATTGCTATACGGGAACTAGGAAGGAAAAAAGATTGGTATTTTAATAAATATGACTGAGACTTTTGGAGCCAGAGGTTTTTTTTAACTTTTAATTTTAGTTGTATATATTTGCAGTTCACGCTATTTACAATGGCCTCTGGGGAATGCTTACCTGAACATATTTTTTTTCCTTCTTTTTAATCCTTTCTCTCCTTCCTCCTTCAGGTGCCCCCCGTCTCTTTCTCTTTCTTTTTGAGACAGGGTCTCGCTATGCAGTTTGGCTGGCCTTGCGTTCACTTTTGTAGCCAGGCTGGTCTCGAACTCACACTGACCCTCCTGCCTCAGCCTCCCAAATGCTGCGATTACAGGCGTGCACCACCACGTGTGGCTCCCCTATCTCATTTTTCACTCCTGTTGCTGTTATTAATCTTAGCTCATGTTATGGCCTATAATGTACACATTAATTGACAACATTGGGTCCTGTATAAGAGACATCTTTTTCTACTTAGTTCCCCTTTCCCTCCTCCTGACCCCAGCCCTTGTTTCCCTGGACCACTTCCCTATTGCCAGAGATCCGTTCCCTAGTCCCTTTCTATCTGTGCTTTATTATACTCTTTGATGCACCTTGCCCCACTCAAATGAGCAATGCCATATGGCATTTAACCTCATGTGTCTGGTTTATTTCACTCAATATTACATTTCTCAGGTGCATCCATTTTCCTACAAATATCCCAAACTGGTCCTTCTTTTCAGCTGAGTAGTATTCCATTATATATAGATAGCACATTTTCTTTGCCCCATCATCTGTTGCCAGGTATGCAGGCTGGTGTGCCTGTATCGCTATACCATGATGATTTCAGCTCTTTGGGGAAGATACCTAGTGTTTATAGCTGAATCACATGCAGTTTCTCATTTCAGTCCTTCGAGCAATCTCCACACTGGTTTGCAGCATGGCTGTGCTAGTGTACATTCCCACCAACAATGAAGGGGGGTTCCATTTTCACCATAGCCACCTCAGCATTTGTTGCTGATAGGTTCCTTGATGACTGCAGCCTGGTGCACCCAAAGAGGCCAACATACCAGGAACATTAGTAGCTTTGTTATCACCTCAGGTAAGTCATTAGGAACCAGTGATACTAGCATGAGATGTAAAGCTGAGAAAGCTGATCCTAAGGGACAGAGAGCCACGAAGACTAGGAAACTGTCCTCTCCCAGCACCTCAGCCTCCTCCCTGGTACTGGGAGACCCTGATGAGGAGAATGAGCATGAGAATTCAAAACTGGGTACATAGGCCCTCATTTACTTCAGATCTTTGGAATGGCTCCACCTGGATCTGCTGGCCACCAAGTGATGCACGGATCAGAGCTGAATGTCAAGGCCTGTGTGAGTGCTGTCATCCCCATACTTACATGCTCTGAGCAGTCCACTGTCCCTGTGTCCTACCCTATAATTTGCTTTTTGACTTGGTAAAAATAGCAATGCCATAATGCCTAAGATTGTAAATAATTACACCTAAGAGATCAAAAGTGAGAAGAAGATTCTAGAAGAAAAACATTGATGGTAATTTAGTATAATGCTCCTCTTTTCCAGGACAAAATAATCCAGGTGTCTCAGCACCTAGTGGAGGCGCCCTCCTCACTCCCTTTTGGCATTTTCTTTCGCCTATTTCAGTGACGGAATCTATTAGTTCTTTTGAAAAAACTGAGGCTAATATTAAAGAATCTATTAAACTTTCTCTGCTGCTCAAAAGTAGTTTTTTTAAAAAAGCAATTTTCACTGGGTATGCTAATAACAGATAATGCCCCATGCTGCTTTTATCATTCAGGAAAGAGAAAACCCCTTTATATTTTAAAACTATGTGTTTGGCAGGTGGGGAGAGCTCAGTGGTGGTGTGCTATTCTCACATGCGAGCCTCAGATTCAATGGGTAGCACCACAAAAACAAAAACAATGAATATATGTTTTCTGTACACAGATCACCCTCCAATTGTGATGCACAATGGTACCTTGAAAGTATCTAAAGTCATCAACACATGAGCCACATTGAACCTACCACGCAACACGGGCTATAGCCCCTTGTGATGGTGGTGCTGCCCGGCATCACAACAGAGGATCGCACCTCACACAGCGACTCAGGGAGAGAGCAAAGCTCAAACTCTAAAATGCTCTTTCCACCAAATGTGCACTGCTTTTGCATCAGGGTAATGTCTAAAACCCCTCAGTTCCACAATCCTAAGTCAGGAATCATGCATATATTTCATATTAAGGCATGGGTTCACCCTGGGTTTTGAAAAAGAACCCTGTTATTGCTACAGTGACTAAGCTTACCATGGGCCACACAGAGCTAAGCACTTCGGTCGTTATCATCGTAACTGATCTTTCTACCAAAGTTCTGAAAAGGGAGCTGCTACAGTGCTGCCTTCAAAGACAAGGCAACTGAAACTCAGGAAGGATAACTGACTAGAGGCTCCTAGCTATGAACCGCGGAGTGCATACTGCAAGGCAGGCCTGCTCGCCGGCCTCCAGAAATCTAAATGCTTGTTCAATGAATTATTTTCTAGAGTCCACAATTTACAAGCAGCTACTAGTTCATGGTCTTACAACGACCTGAATCCCTAGCTGCAAATGGAGTAATGGTGTGGCCGCCACAAAGGCTTCTGCTTGGGCCTTTTCTCAAGAAAGACCCTGCAGGGAAAAGCACTGTTAGCCAACAACATCCGGGGACTACACCTTATAGATCCATGCAGTGTTCAAACACAGGCCAGATACTTCCCAGCCCATCTGTTGTGGTTTATGTCTAGTTGTCCCCCCAAAGCCTCATGTAGTCATGGGGCAGGGATTTCTATAAATTGAGACTTGACTCATGAGTTACTGGGATTATGTGTTTTAGTACTGATGGGATTATCGGTCTGAGTAGGGCTGAGATTATGGGTGTGGTCTAGGGCAGATATCCTAAGGCAGAGAGCCGATAGGAATATAAAGAGAGACAGAGACAGACTAGAGCAGCTGTTCTCTGCTCCCCTGGTTGTTTCGTTGCCTCTGTTGTGATTGTTGCTGTTCCACCACCATGAACTGGATGCTCTCTACCCTGTTCCACTCAGCCTTGGGCCAGCTGAATATGGACTGAAACCTCCAGTAACTGTGAGCTAAATAAACCTTTCCTTCCTTCATTTTCGTGTCTGGTATTTGTCCCAGCAATGAGTAAAAAGTAACTAAGACACCATCCCACATGATGACTAAGCACAAGGGCACTGCACCTGGGCCATCCCTATTTGACTTGGGTCCCCTTGGAAGGGCTCGCTAAGCTCCTGGCTAACCTGCCAGGACGAAGTTCTTTCCAACAAGCCAGCCAGCCTGCCTGCTTTCCCCCTCCCTCCCTCCCTTCCTCTCTCCTTTCACAAGGGTGAACCCTGCACCCTGGTGTGAAGACTCAGTGCATGCTGTCCTCCTGCTCCCTCAGCCCCTTATCCCTGACGCCTTTCTGTCAACATACCCTTGTATGTCAGACTCTACCTAGCATCTGCTCTTGGAAAGAACGAACTGGTCTGGATGATATGGTACACAATCTAGCAACTTAACCTTGAGCATTTCATATATAAATGAGTCAAAACTGGTACTGTATGTATACAAATGATACACAGATTATTACTCAGAAGTGAACTTTTAAAATAAAGTTTTCTACGTAGACTTTTCAGTAATAGGCATGATTCTCAAATAGACATGTTTTCACACTGAACAAAAAGCAAGACTTAACCAGAATGTTCTTTTTTGTGAACAGCATTGCCACAATAGCATGTTTTGTAACACTACCCACTTTCCATCTTACTTCAAATGAAAAAAAAAAATCTCTTCAATCTCACAGTGGCAAATCTGAAGGGAAATTCTTATTCAGGCCTTAGGTGGCCACTGTTATGGGAAGTTGCAACTCCAGCAACTATGGCATTCCCTTGGGGTTTCTGTTTGTTCCAGGCTTGGCCTTCTCTGTTGGCCCATGCCAATTAACTGGGATGGCACAGTGTGTGGCACCAGATTTTCTTCCTTTCCTATAGCTGCTGGATTTCGTTCTGCAAACACTGTTAGTGTCAGCAGAAAACCCAGGAAACCTGACTCAACCCTGGGCTCGCCTCCTGCCTGTGCCTGGAATCTGTGATGCTGGGCAGTGGGGAGCCAAGCGTGTAAACAGAGGAGACAAGGACTGGCCCCGGCAATGGGACCTGTGGCCAAGTCTCACGGATCCATTATTCATGCCCACATGTGTGAATGCACAATGTAAAACCAGTGGCAAGATGAAGAAGAAAAGACCGCAGAGAAAGAAAAACACACATTGCAGAGGGCTGGAAGGCAAGTCGAGAACTACGCAGAGTAAATTCACCTTGTCGACGTTCTTCTCCATGTATTCTAAGGTGAACTCGTCGGCGTTGAGCAAAACAAAGAGGTAACCATTCACGTTCAGTTTGGCTCCAACGTACAGCTCCTCGACCTTGATGTATTCCGAGAACTCACTTTTAAAGACTTCTTGCCCAAACCTCTTCACACGGCTTCTTTTGAGGAACAGCCCACCACTGTAACCTGTAGGAAAACAGAAAAGTCCGTGGGTAGCCTTTCTTCTTAAAAGAACCATGACCTGTCTTTCGAGTCACTTCCCTCTCAGATACGGAGTGCACAACTGAGCTGTGAAGTCTTACTGACTTCAGGGAAGAAGCAGGCAGTGGGTGAGGAAAAAAGACCTCCTGGGTAAATGTGTTAAATAAAGAAGGGCTCCAGTATCCCAGCTGTTTATCTTTCCTTTCTCCCTTCCCAGCCCTACCAGCACTCAGCAAGGACCTTCCGTCTAGACCTGCAGTGCCCTGGAGGTGTGGTGTACCTGAGGCTGCTCCTCCCTTACAGGGCCTTCTCAACAGCATTAGAAAATTCCTCAGCTGTGCTTACTTGCACCAATTTGTCTGCCGTGCAGATCAAAGCTTCGAAAGTCTGTACAGGTGATTACTGAAGTGCCTGGAGACAACTGCAGAGGATGTGGAACTCATTTTTTTCCTACAGGTAAAGTATCTTGGCTTTGCCACATACTTCTTGTTTCTCAGAATCCTCACCATTTCATCTGTTCTGTTCCAGGCATTATATGTTTTGTGCCCTCTTAGAACACAGCAAGCAGAGGTCAACAGAAGCCTCCGGTACCCATGCGTACAGCCTGAAACCCAGCGAGCTTTGGCAGTTGCTTCCCCACTCTTCTGCTACCATATTCAGACAGCACAGGGATTGGACAGATATGGGCTTTGGAGCCCAGTACAGCGCTGTTCCACCCTTGCTCTGTCACTACTGACTGCATGAGCTCTCAGGGCTTTTAACTACTCTGACCATCTATGAATTCTTACTGGAAAATGGGAAGAATATCTATATGAGGGAAGGTCCCTCTGAGATCAGCTACTGTGAGGAACATAAGCAATAGCAGGCCCCGCCCGCCACATGCTTGGTTGTGTGCAAAGCCATGCTTCACAAAGGCTGCATGTTTAATCCTATCTGAGCATTTGTTTCTTGGAGGATCTAGAGGTAAGCCACAAACTTTAACCTATAAAAGTAAGGGTAACAGGAGGTACTCAGTGATGGGTGTCATTAGAGTTAAACATCACATCTCCCTCTCTGCCTTAGACATCCTGCAGTCTGCTTGGCTCCATTTTCCCTGGTCTGGCTATACACAGTTGGTGTTCTGCATGGCATACTCATCTCATCCCTATTAAAGTTTCCTATTTTAAGGTGTTCTACTCTTCAGACCAGTGTGGTGCCTGGCTTATACAAATTATTCCTTATTCATGGGTGTGCTGAGTAGCTCATACCAGCTCACAGGAACCAACTATTAAATTTTCAAGCATTGTGGAAGCCAAGTGTTAAACTGGGCTTATCAAAGTTGGACATGATTGGGGCCCGGTGGGATGGCTCAGTGGTCTAAAGTCCCTGCTTGGGAAAGCTTGGGTGGCTTCAGAGACCGCGGTTCAATCCTCGGCACCACATGCTGCGCCAGCCCTGCCCTCGGGGTGGGCTGCGCCGGCCATAAAAATGAGTGAATAAACAAACAAAGGTTCTGAAACAAGAAAAAAATAAATAAATAAAATAATTTTTTTTAAAAAAAGTTGGACATGATTGGAGTAGCCACACCGTGAAAATTGGCAAACAGTATCAGTCAAAGCTTTTGCATTGTTTTCAAAGAGTTGGTGCACCAGCATGTCACGCAGTGATATTTTCCCAAATGTGTTTTCAGAAGAGATAAGAGGTTTGTGCTAATAGTGTTTGGACAATTACAAGCCTACATCTTGTACTGTGAGCAACTAAGATAAAGATAACAGTATACAATGCATTAGCCATTGTTACCCTCCTATTATCTTATTTTGAAATTTGGGGTCTTTTTTATTCTTTTATAAAAAAAATTGTAAACATGTTCAAGATAAAGGACACTATACAGTGGCAACTATGCAGTGGTACCTTGGTTCACGAAGGTCCACATCAATCCTAACCATTGAACTTTATTCTGTTCATATCCAATTCAGTTTGTGACCAGGTTGTGGAGAAATTCATGAACCATTACCATTGTAGTTCTGGTAGTTATGAAGTGCGTGAATCGCCTCAGCGATGGCTGTGCAGAGCATTCCACAGACTTAGGGGCTGCAACTTTGGCAATAGTCTCAACAGACAAAGACAGAGACTGAGAAAGATGGATTCTAAAGATTAAATTGGCCTGTCTGGGACATTACACTCATCATCTTCCACTCAAGCAATAATTCTGGAAGCAGAACTACCAAGAACACAAACTTTCTTCTGCTGTACTGGCTGTGAGTAGGACTGGTGGTGGCCAAAGCACAAAGCCAAAACCTTTGAGTTCCACAGAGAACCTCAAAGACTCCAGAGAAAGAGGAGATAGCAACAGAGGGCATTGACCCTACAGCTGACACAGCCCAACCTGTTTCCTATTTAACATTTTACATACTCGGATCCCCACTTGAGTTATCTTTGTGAAAAGACCTATAGTATTCTGGTCAGCACACATACATACCCACACGCCCATGCACATACACACACACACACGTACTATGACAGACCAATGGGGTATAAAGTTAGAGCATGTTCTCTAACATTTAAAATGATGAGTCAGGGGCCCAGCAGGATGGCTCAGTGGTCTAAAGCGCCTGCAGGCGGCTACAGAGACCGAGGTTCAATCCCCAGCACCACATGCTGCGCCAGCCCTGCCCTCAGGGCAGGCTGAGCCGGGCATAAATATACATAAATAAACAAACAAAAGTTCTGAAACAAGAAAATAAAATAAAAAATTATTTTAAAAAATAAGTAAATAAATAAAATGATGAGTCAGTGTTCTGAGTCAAGCACTGAGCGACGTCTCTTACCTGAATTCCTCTCTATAGGCTCAAATACTGACAGTGTGCCATCATTGAGAAAGTACGAAATAACGAACATCCTGTCTGCATCAACACATTTGTGTATGATTAGTCTTGCAAAAAAACGGAGTACATTGCCTATGTTGCCATAGCTAAATAGAAAAGAAATAAGGGATAGAGCATTATACAAGTACTCGTCCATATGTCTGCGAAAGGCGTATGCTACGGATTTAATAAAGGAGCTTAAACTTCCCAAAGTGAAATGAACCATCTTAGCGAACTCAATTCTAAATCTAAACACGGAGAGATTTTCTCAGTATATTAAAATACCTCTTAGTCTTTACATGTCCTGAATAGCACACTGAGGCAATGGATGCGACGCAAATGCCAGAAATGTGCTGCTCACACCAGCCACACGAGTTGGCTGATGTGAAACACCCGGCTGGGTGCTCACCAGGCACAGTGATCACGTCAGGGGCAAGCACGAGTGCCTAGCGCCCAGGCCTGATGCAATCAACAGTGTGCTCTACCTGTGCCCCCAGCCACCTCCCTGTGTCACCGTGTGACCCACTGTCTCATACTCATGGCTTTTCTGCCTCACAGCCAACATCCACCCTTCCTCAAGCCCATCTCCACCTGCCCAGCATCACATTCCAGTCCCTTCCAGGGACAAATACTATAGACATGCCCCTTTTTATAGCACCTACCACCTGTATTCTAAGTGGCCATTTTAAGTCTTTTCCTAAGGGAAGCAAGGCGTCTCATTAACCATTATCTAATAACCACGCTTTAACCTTACAAGTGCCACACTCAAGCAATGTAGAAGGTTATGCCCATACACACTGGAAACTGCACTTAAAAACTATGCATGAACAGAGCAGTAGGTTGAAGACGATCAAGGCATACAATTATAAGTTCCTAAAGTTGATTGCTTGCGCATTGAGGAAATTCCCTTCTGTCCTTTCAGCAGAACCATGTGTGCAGACCCCAGCGAGTGAAACAAGAACCTTCTAACAAATAGTTAAGCCCATGGTGAGGTCTTGGGTAATGCAAGCCATTACCCAAAGGAGGCACAGATAAAACCAACTATGTCCTTCATCACTTCCTGTCACAACACTAGGCAGCGTGTTCCTCACTTGCAGATTCTCCTATGCTTACATTCATTCTTTGTGTTCACGGTGACTTAAACAAAACATACAAAGTATTTTTCATTTGCAGACGCAGAAAGTGCTTCTCTCCACCCTTAGCATGGATTGTTGGAGAAGCTAGGCTGAGAAAGCAGAGGGCTGAGATTCCCAGCTTGAGGCGTCATGGGAGACAGAGCTCAGCAGTTTGTAAGGCTAGCCCCAAGGCAGCTAGCTGGGCAAAACAGCCAGAGTACCACAGTTCTGTTTTCTTAGTGCCTAGTTCCCAGGACCTGGAGCCAGCTATACTTTCTCAACCGTCTTCTCCGATACGTAACTGGGCTAGCAACGAACACATAGACTCAGCAGCCCCTTTCATGAAAGACCCATAACTTTTCAGATGCCTGAAATATCACTGCAATAACTAAATGAGGTCTGATCCAGGGCAAATGAACACTACTATAAATTTAACTTCTTAGCACTTACATAAATTTTTAAGTATTAAGGGTAGACTTTTCAACATACCATTTTTCACATAATTCTTGTGTTCCGGAGATCTAACCAATCTGGAATATAATCTACTTAGTAAAATTTTGAGACTAGGAATTCACGAAGTTTATTGTGTATAAAAATCACCCGAAAAGCTCTTTAAACGTGTAGAATTCAGGGTCCCATCTGAATAGATAGTGGCTTAGCAGTTAGCTTGCATCTCCAGAAACCTACACTATTAAGGAGTATCCCAGTAGATTCTTCCAACGTGGTCCCAGACCACAATGTGAGACACTACAAGTGTCTACAGACATTTGCTTGACTGTATAAGCTAGCTATCAACCTTCTCTGAATATGTTTTATCACTGTACTCTGCCCTCCCAGTGGGCTACCTACTCGTAGACCGCATGCACCAACCACAACAATGCACCCAAATTTAACACTACACGCACTTTTCCCTCAGTTTGGTTGTTTCCATCATGTGTTTGTTCTCACTGTCTCAAAATAAATTATTACAAACTTTGCCATCCAGAAGCCACATCTTAACTTGCGTACACGCAGCTCAGTTACTGATAGTCACTGCCTCAAATTCCTCTTCCATTTTCTCTTAAGTCCATTTCCATTAGGGTTGCTCTACCGAAACTGCTCTTGTTGAGGTCAACAATGATTTTCATAATGCTAAGTCCAACGCTTAATTGCTCTGTCCATACCTAATTTGATTAATTGGCAAAAACTGGCACAAATAACCACTTCCTTTTGACAGGATATTCACTTTTTATGTTGGGGGTGAGAGGATGTTGAGACAGAGTGTCACTATGTAGCCCAGGCTCGCCTCTAAGTCATGGTGATCCTCTTGCCTCAGCCTCCCAAGTGCTGGGATTATAGGCATGTACCACCACACCCAGCTTTGCTGGGATACTCTTGATTCACTTGGCTTCTAGGACTGTGTATTCCCTCAGGTTTGCTCCATCTTAGTATCTTCTCATCTGTTCCGTTTTAGTGCCCTTCGATGGTTTCTCCTTGCAGTGGCTGATAAGTTGTGACGTGAGAAGCTTAAAGCCTTAACTAAGTTGGCACAGCAACTCTACACCCTAGGGTGGCTCATTGCTTAGAGGATATAACAGGGAAATGAGGAAGGACAGAAGTTTCCATTCTCTGGAGGAGCTCCAGTCTTCACCTTTAGCCTGGATGTAGTCTCCTGGCTTCTAGGCAGACTCTTGGGCTTCTACCTTGGAACCTTCAGCGTTCTGGTATAGATTCACCTCCCGTTGTACGCCAGTTGGCCTACTGCTTCAGACTTGCATGAAACACCAGTGAGCTCCAAACCTTGGAGTGAACCCTTTGGTCTGTAGCGTGCAGATGCCCTTTGCACACTGCCTCATCCAACTCTGTGTGTGGCCATTGTAAGCCAGCCTTATAATTTTTTACACATTTGTACATGTTGTGTTACATCTGTTGCTCTAGTAAAGCCCTGACTGATAGATACACTCCTCTCTTCATTAATCTCATTTTCTTCTTTTTGAGATAAAGTCTTGCTATGCAGTTCAGGCTGGCTTTGAACTCACTTTGTAGCCCAGGCTGCCTAAAACTCAGAGTGATCCTCTTGCCTCAGCCTCCTGGGTGCAGGGGTTACAGGGGTGTGCCACCACAGCTGGCCTCCAATCCAAGATGGAGTCCTGCTCTTCCCTATGTATTTTCAATCCACTGATGGCCTCTAACTCTTAAAGCTTTGGTACCTTTTGGCGCCATTACTTAGACAGTGGTTCTCAACCTTTCTAATGCTGTGACCCCGCAATATAGTTCCTCATGTTGTGGTGACCCCAAACCAAAAAATAATTTTGGTGGCTACTTCAAAACTGTAATTTTGCTGCAGTTATGATTCAGAATGGCTTTAGGTGACCCCTGTTTTTCGGTCGTTCAACCCCCGCTGGGGTCACGACCCACAGGTTGAGAACTGCAGACTTAGAATAGTATGTGCTTGTGACTTCCCAATTTATCTCTCAAGCTCAGATCTCTCCTGAAGCCCAACCTAACCAACATGTTGGCATTTAATAGAAATCTCAAATCTTTCAGTCTCAGTGGCTGGCAACTCCATTCCTACAGATGCTTAGGCCCAAATCTCGACAGACACCTCAGTGCTTTCACACCTCATATCACATCTGTCAAGACTGTGCTCCTGCCCTCAGATTGTTTCCAGAATGCACTATTTAACTCCAGCACTTTACTAGGTGCACCCTAACTGGTGCCGCTGTAACTCATTTCTCAAACTACTGCAGTAGTGTCTTAACTAGTCTGAATTTCACCAATGCCCATGAGCAGTCTACTGTCCACACTGGAGGCCCAGGCAGGAGGATTACTGAATCAGTGCTGAGCCTGGGTAATTTAGGAAGACACTGTCTCACAATTAGAAAAAAATACATATGAAAAGACTGGGAAGGTAACTCACTGGAAGGCCCTGGGTTCAATCCACAGCACTACCAATGAATGAATGAATGAATGAATGAGTGAATGAAATCCTAGCTGGGGGAGTTTATCCCTTTCATCCTTTTTATAGCAACTTAATATCTTTTACGTGTGGTACTTAACGCCTTCTATGTACTACCTAAGGTTCTTATGTATGACCTTACTGTATACCTCTAACGCCCAGAATGGAAGTTCTATGAATGCAGGGCTTCCTTTCTGTTTTGTTCTCCAATACATCATAAGCACCTAATTCAGAGCTCAGGAAATATTTGTTCACTGTAAAAATGCAAGGCTCAAGCAGAGCTACATATCTACAAAAAAAAAAAAAAAAAAAAAAAAAAAAAAAAAAAAAAAAAAAAAAAAAAAAAAAAAAAAAAAAAAAAAAAAAACTATAAAACACCTACGGCTATAAAGTCCTTGCGGCTAAAAGGCACAGGAAGGCTTATCAGCACTGATGGGGGAAAATTTCTAAAGAAGGTGGATGACACGTGGACAATGCCTGGAACTAGTGAAAAGACTAAGATTAAACCATGGATTTTTGGATGGTCAGTAGTGACAAATAGTACAAATAGTACGGGTGCGGGATAGGGAAACAATCAAGCCACTCCCAAACCTCAAAGACCTCAGGGTCTGGGGGAACCCACAAATTATATAAGCAGGTAATCCCCACACCATGGGGGTGGAGGTGAACTCCAGAAGTCAAACTTCCCTGGATTCAAACAAAGGTACAACCGACACTGAGTTGTGTGAGCTCAGGAAAGCTGCAGAGCCTCTCTGGGCCTCAGTCTCCTTATGGGAAGAATAGGTATAATAGCATTATGTACTTTGCAAGGCTGTTTTGAGGATTAAACAAGCATTATACAATAGTTAATGCACAGTAACCACTAATTATGCTAGTAATATCAATGGGTGATAGTCAGCTTAGTATTGTAGGCACACAAAGTAAAACCAATCCAGCACAACACACTGAGAAGTGTATTGTTCTTGTTCTTACAAATAAGATTAGACAGTCTGCCCAGCAATCCACTATAGTGAAGTTTACTCAGACAGTGAAGATCTCCATGACCATCAAAAGCCTTATGTGTTTTAATTTAAAATCATTTCTTCCAGTGACTTGAAATAGATGGCGTTAGCCTCTTAACAATAGCACTCAGGAAATTTGTTTTAAGAGAAATAAATAAAACCAACCTAAGTCATATACAATTTCATCTCCCAGGTCAGTTTTTTGATCTATGTTAAGAAACTATCCTTTGTACGCTTTGTGAAATCATCTTCCTTAGAGTCTCACATTTTTGAAACCTTGGTTCATTCAAACTTATGTATGAGTATAGAGCCGAATGTGCAGTTACTATGGAAACAACAAGGTGACAGTGTGGGAGGAGCTTAAGAGAAGCTTATTCCTGGCACAAACTGAACAGTAGACAGAAAGAAACGAAATGAGAGAAATGTATGGCTACACCACCATTATGCAGCCCCAGCAGCATGACATGAGTGTAGAATGCTGCCTGCACTCAAGCTGCCCTGGCAAATGTACACAGGGCACGCAAGAGGAAAGGCAAAGTTAACTACTCCCAAGAAAACAGCTTTCCCCTGCGTTTCAGAAGCAACATCAAGGTACCATTTCTTCTTGTTCTCTGTTACGTCTAGTTGTCCAGCCAAAGCCTCACGCAGTCACTGGCGCAGGCTTCCAGAGTGGGTGATTAATTCAGGATCCAACTGGAATTATGGGTGTGAGTGCTACACGTGCCCTGGGGCACATGGCCTGTATACAATATAAGGAGGGAAGAGAGACTTGCTAGATGCCACAACTGCTACCCCTCCTTTTGCTCTTTGCTGTTTTCCAACCACTGTGAACAGCTGCCCTCTGCCATATACCACTCTGCCTTGGCGCCACCTAAGTATGGACTGAAACCTCCACTAACTGTAAGCTACTTTAAGTAAACCTTTCCTCCGTTAATTTCGGATGCCAACTATTTGGTCTCAGCAATGAGAAAAAAGTAACTGAGACATTTAAGAAAACTTTATCTTTTTTTTTTTTTTCTTGTTTCAGAACCTTTGTTTGTTTATTCACTCATTTTTATGGCCGGCTCAGCCCACCCTGAGGGGAGGGCTGGCGCAGCACGTGGTGCCGGGGATCGAACCGCAATCCCTGAAGCCGCCCAAACTTTCCCAAGCAGGGGCTTTAGACCACTGAGCCATCCCACCGGGCCCAGGAAAACCTTACTCTCCTTTTACAATAGGGCCATTCTTCCTGCCGACCTGCTCTGCATGGCTGCCTTTACAAAAATGATAGTGAAAAGCATCTATCAGAAGCCTAAGCCAGGAGTAGTGGCGCATGCCTGTAATCCCAGCACTCGGGAGGCTGAGGCAGGAGGATCGGTGTGAGTTCGAGACCAGCCTGGGCTACAAAAGTGAGCTCAAGGCCAGCCTGAGCTACATAGTGAGACCCTGTCTCAAAAAGACAAAAAAAAAAAAAAAAAGCCTAAGCCTGGAACCACCCTTTAAACACTGTTCTCAATAACGGACAGTGGCCCATCAGTCGGAATCCCTTCCTGTAATGAAAATCAGTGCCTTGAAGGCCAGTGAAACAATCCCAAAGCTTCTGTCTCAGTCAGTCAGATGGAGGAACATTAATTAGCATTTTTAAGGAGCATGAAGACCACACTGTGAGTGGCACTGGGCTTACGCTTTAAATAAAACTCTGAAGTCCTAACAGTTAAAGGTTCTTTCTTGAACAATAGAACATTCTATACAATTCTCAGTGAGAGATTTCAACCACTTTTACAGAGACTGCATAACTATGGCTCTCTCTCCTTCAAAGGTTCCACAACAGTAGACAACCCCATTCAATCTGACTGGATGCTATCTTCCTTACTCCTTCTCATCTTATTCCCTTTATCATTTTTTTCTCCAGGCCCTCCTGACCCGTTATGTTTGTCACACAGAACTACAATGTTTAGTCTGCATTGTATTCATTCATCTGCAGCCTATCAACACTAACGTTTTCCTGACTCCTTTGTCCAAGGCCTGCTCCCCGTGAAGAATCAGATAATAGTGTTTGGCAGAGATCACCTTCTCTATGGGTGACTCAAGAGGCACATCCTGCTGCAGGTTTATTAGGGATATTTTGGAAAATCCATTTTTTGACATTATACTGAGCCATAGATACAATTTATTATTACTGAACTCATCCAAACCTCTCAAATGAAAATAACATTAATTGTTAAAAATAGCACTTTGGAAAACCCAAATTATTGAAATATCTGTATCAGGGGTTAGCAAACCACAGTCACTGCACTAGATACAGCCAGCCACCTGTGTAGATGGTCTGTGAGGTAACTGGTTTTCACCTTAAAAAGCTGAAATAAGATAAAAAGAATAATATTTTGTGATAACTAAACATTATGAGATTCAAATATCAGTGCCTATACACAGTTCTATGGAAACACAGTCACACATGTTAACGTTCTATGACGGCTTTTGCACTACAACAGCATGTGTGATCGGTTGTGACAGAGATAACATGGTGCACAAAGCCAAAGATATTGTTATGCAACCCTTTAAGTTATACTCTTCATGTATATCATTTTCTAGGGAATATATTGAGGGGAAAGAAAGATAAAAAGATATGAAAGGCAATATAGAACATCACTAATGTGATTTTGAAGCTGTCCAAATGACACATTTAAGGAAGTGTTTAAGTAAATTACCTCTAAATCAACTTTACTAAAAAGCTAAAACAAATGTGTGCTTGGAGTTGAGATGAGCAGAGCCATGTGACACCTGCTGCAACATGAGGTCTACGTCATAACCCCCAAACACATTTGAGGAAGCTAGGACTGAAGTCCCGGTTCCCTGTCAGTACCTGTCTTCTTTCAGGAGCTTCTTCACGTAAGGTACAGGCTTGAGGGTTAGGCAGGAACGGAGAGAATCCTCCTCAGACCCAAAGCCTGTATAAGGTGGAAATTTCCTTTCTGTTTTTGGAGGAGGAGGTGGCTTGCATGAAACAGGGGTGAAGTCTTCTGTAACAAAACAAAGGCAAACAAAACATCAATATTTTTTTTCTCCCTGATTATGGCTGTTTTGAAAGATCTGTTATGATTTCAACATGAACATGGAGATCTTTGTAGACTATTTTAAACTCTTTCAAACAAAACATAGCAAAATCCTGTGAGAGAATAGGTTTCAATCATGTTTACAAAAACCACAGAGCTCAATAATGGCCATTGGTTCAAAAGCAAACAGAAATCCATGTCAAATAAGTAAACATTTATCTTTTGTCATCACATCCCCATTTCTCAATTTTTTTGTTCTTTCCCTGATTTTTCCAATGATACAAAAATTCAGACATGAAACTCTATGCCACTGGTTCTATATTTTAACCTGTAATTTAGCCCTCTCCTAACTTCAGTCAACACTCACTAATAACATTCTTTTCCAAGTAGGAATGATTTCTGACTATTTCACCTTTCCCTTCCCCATCTGCCAGCTCCTCCTCTAGGCTGACTTTTACAGCTCCCTCCTTTGCCTCCAACTCAACTGAAGAACAAACTACTTCACTATCTAGTTCAAAAACAAACTGAAAAAGAAAACTTTCTGCTTTTCACCAACCACTGCTTCAGACCACTGCTCTCATGCCCCTAGAAAGACTACAAATGGACTCATGCACAAGGAAACAAAAACAAAATCCAAACAATGAACACGTGTAAAATGCGTGACTATCTATTCTTCTGAGGAAATGGCTCACTGTGAATACTATTGACGTATCTCTTTATTTCCCACTTGTGAGGAGGGACAGGTGGAGAGACCTGGAACATACCTGCAGTAGCCTTGAGGCACTCGTGTACTCATGTGCAAAGTTGTGCAATCTTTAAGAAGCAGCTGCAGTTTCCAGAACAACTACCAGGTTGACCCGACCCACCTAAGTCACTGTGTTTGCCCCACCACAATAGCAAAGACACTACTATCAGGATCTTTTCTAAAACAAAGCCAAACACATATTATCTACCTTCCACTTCTTCCCCAAGCTAGAGTGTATCATAGGTGTCTCAGCTGTGAATGGAGTCCTGCATAAGCAAAAATTTCTTTTTCTATTTTCAAAGACCTAATAGAAGAAAAGCATAAACGAGCACACATTTTAGTGTACAACAACAAAACAGAAAATGGATATCAATTTATCATCCAAGATAATCAAACTTGAGGAGAAAGAGAGAGAGAGAGGGAGAGAGAGAGAGAGAGAAGAGGTACATTTTCTAAAAATCTGATTTATCAAGAGGCTGAGTTTATAGCTATCTCTAACACTGACTTGAAAACATTTTCATCTCCCACCTTCTCTCTCTCAGACTCCCTAGCAGCCTTTGTGTAAAATTTCCCTAAGCATGATCCCCAAGAGTACTGTTCCCCACTAACAGAAAGTGCTCACCGTAGACAATGTTGACAAAGAGAACACGCCATCAAATATTTTTGCCCTGGCTTGATGAGAAGGGGTAAGCCAGCAAGCCCTCTCTCCTGCTATTTTTGTGTTAATTAAAGAGAAGACTTGAGAGGAAAGTTCGAATCTCAGATTTACAACTGTGGCAGACTCCATTGTTGCTCACCGTTACATCAAAGATATCACGGTCTGGCACCTTCATTTCAGGACAGGAACCATGCATGTGGCAGGAGGGCTCTCCATGATTATTAGAAAATAGGGGTGTGGGCGATTTCCTACAAGAAGAGATCGATGCTCTACATACTAACCTGAGCAGTCTAAATCAAAAAATAAGCATACTGAATTACAATGTAATTAAAAATATATTCTATACAGCCCCCCACTCCACATCGCAGGCTTGTTAACGTCCTATTTGCTCAACTACCTAATTTTTGTGTTAGATTTAAGTAACAAAAGAATCAATTTAGTTTTCTTCTGCACCCACAGTGCCATCTAGTGTATAAAGTCTGAGAACCGGTGCGTTCCATCACCCCTGACTTGTAACACCACACAGATCACTGAAAACTGGGCCCAAGATCATTGCTCCAGGTAATTCACAAACATTCCCCCCACCATGGGCCCATGTTGGAATGACAAGTGGACTGGCTTTGGAGTCTTCATGTTCTTTTAGGGTGATTTTCTATCCATCATCTCCTTTGGAAGCACTACTGGGAAAAGCCTTCAATTACCTCAAACTTCATCTCTTGTTCTAATGATCTCGAGATTGATCCAGGCTTCAGGAAGCCTATCTGCTACTCAATTTGAAAGAAACTCTTTAAGACAAAGAATGCTAAGCTATTAAGGCAAAATTAACGAAAGGCTTTGGGCTAGGGCTCTTGCAAAGGAAGAACCCTAAAGACTGTAGTTCATTCAAAGTAAATCTGCCTCTGCTTGAACTAATACCCAGGTCAAATAGCTTTAGTGAAAATTTTCTTTGGAAGTAAAATAGTGAATCACATGTTAGATCTCTGACATCCTTAGGAACCATCTAATTCTTCAACCATCTTTGGCATATAAGGAAGGTTAAAGAAGAAAAATGGGGCTGGCCAAATAGCTCAGCAGATTGAAGTGCCTACAAGCAGGTGCAGGTTTGATCCCTAGGCCTGCCATCCTGGAGTGCACTGAGATGCACCTGTAATCCCAGCTCCTGGGAGGCTGTAAACATGAAGATCACTATGAGTCCGATCTAGTAGTGAGACCACAAGCACCCTGTAGATCGTTCCCTAAAATCAAAAAAAAAAAAAAAAAAAAAAAAAAAAAAAAAAAAAAAAAAAAGGAGGAGGAGAAGGAGAAGGAGAAGACAAAGAAGGAGGATGAAGAAGAGGAGGAGGAGGAGGAGGAGAAGCAAAATGGTTAGGTCCATCAATGCCATGTGGCAACCTAGGGAGAACCTTTCTTTCTCAAAAAAACTATAAGAAGGGCTGGGGATGTAGCTCAGTGTTACAGTGCTTCCCTAATATTTCTGCAGCCCTCAGATCACTCTCCAGTATCAACAACAACAAACAGAAAAGGAAAAAAAGACAAATAATAATAATAATTATTATTCAAGCTGAGTACAGTTAAAGCTAGTAGAAGAAAGGCTTGATGAACCCTGGAGCCTTTTCAACCTTCACCGTACAAAAAGACTTACAGGCGTCCACATGCCAGCCCACTCTCAACCACATCAGACTCTGGCCCACCATGACAGCTGAGCTGCCTGGTGGAGCAGTCACACTGGACTGTGGGAAACAAAGGATCTATGGAATCAAACTGTCCTTAGGATTTGTAAGATGGCTATAGTGGTGCATACATATAGTCCCAGCACTCCAGAGGCAGACACAGGAAGATTGGTGTGAATCTGAGGCTAGTCAGAATTATGTAGCAGGGTCTTGTCTCAAAATAGCAGCAAAATAAATAAATAAATAAATAAATAAAGTCAGTTATTAGTGGCACAGGTTTGTAATCCCAGCACTCAAGAGGCTGAGACAGGAGGACTACTATGAGTTGCACACTAACCTGGGCTGTGTGCTAAGTTCAAGGTTGTTCTTAACTACATGCTAAGACCCTGTCTTAAAAAACCAACTAACTAAATACACAAAAGATTGTTTCTTTTCTTTATATGAAGAGGTAGGGCTGGAGACAAGCTCTTACCAGGCCAGCCTGATAGCTCAGCAGACTAAAGCACGTGCTTAGAGATAGTGCAGTGGCTGGGTTTCAATCCCCAGCGTGACATGCCAATGCCAGTCCCACACCTGGGCTCACTGAGAGGACGACTGAGACTTGGATTGGTGGCACATGCACCTGTAATCCCAGCACTTGGGAGGCTGAAAAGAGGCGGATCACTATGAGTCGGATCTATGTAGTGAGACCCTGTACACCCTGTGCTAAATACAGAGAGACAGACAGACAAACAGAGAGAAACACTCTTACCATGTAACTCATGTTGCCTTTGAATTCACAGCATTCCTACCTCAGACTCCCAAGTGCTAGAACTACAGGAATGTGCCATCACACCCAGATGAAGGGGCACATCGTCTTGACAGCCACATTGGCTTCCACACAGTGGCTCAAACTTCTCAGAATTCTGTTAAGTCCTTGCTTCTACATAAATAGAAAGGTTAACCATGTAGCTTTCTTGAGACTATGGGCAACTCCTCTTTGCCATTTTTTCTTTCCCCAGAATAATAAACTAGGGTGTCATCAGGCTCCATGATATCAAGGTGAAATAGTGCATTAGTGGTTTGCCCGTGGCTACCTGCCACAGAAGTCGCTGACTGTGGTGTGGACACCTGTCAGCTCCTTCCTGCTTGCTACACAATGACAACACGTAAGAAGTCTACTGACCACAGAAACTGACAAGGGAGAAAAAGTGACAGAAGTTATTGACAGGACCATAATTATTCATGGCTTCCACTTGCCAGTCCAAGCTCATTCAACACAAGCCCCACCAACACAGTAATATTCATTGAAGTCTTTGTTTATGCTTATGTCAACTATTAGGATACATGAATTGTCCTCATCTATGTTACGTTTAGCAAACTGTTGTAGAAACTACTGAAAAAAATCAAGATCTCAAAAGTGACCTGAAGTAACATTAAGTATATTAATTTTTTTTTTTTGGGGGGGGACCAGGGCTCGAACTCACGACCTTGCACTTTCCCAGCAGGCACTTGTGCCTCGGAGCTATCTCCCCAGCCCCTTAAGTATATTAATTTAGCCATATCAAAAACAATTTAAAAAGCAATGTAAAGGTTACCAGGGAGCACTTCTCATATCCCTTGACTCCATCATAGATATAATATCTAGCCACTATCTACATTAAGTATAAGGTTGTTAACTCAAGATACGGTATAATAATAATGTCTTATTAAATAGTATATTCAACATATGTTATAAAAAATATAAAAAGTCAATGACTACGAAATGCAGCATAATTTTGCACTTGCATAATTTTCTGTTTAAATGTGTATCATTCATGTGACATTAGCTTTAAAGACATTGACTAACTTTTTAAAAACATGATACAGGAAATCTATAGTGAACAAAAGAAGTGGATGGGAAATTAAACATCAGGACTCAACCGAAATGGACTCTGGGGCATTTTGAGCTGATGCATCTATCCCAGGCAGCCAAAAGATGCCCCGTAGAAGTCGGCAAACAATCTAGCAAGGACTCCAGGATGATATTCATCTTCCCAAATGCAAATTTGATTTTGTCAAAACTCAAACTGACAAACATCAAGCAAATGTCAGATTCCATGTCGAAGTGGTTACATAATGCTTGGAAATTTTTACCAGATGCTTTATATAAAAGTAATCTTTCAGTCTTTCACAACCTTTGAGTAAAAGTCATCTTCGGATAGGAGTTACAGTCTTCAGTGCCACATCACCAAACTTTCGATCTGTGTGGAAGACCCATTGGTTCAAAACAGACTTCTGCATTTATTGTAGGCCAAGTCCTTGCTCACACGGACACAAAGGCCACTAGCAGCTTTTCCACAGCAACCTGCCACCTGCACATTCCTTGAAGCTTCTTGCCTCTATAAACAAAGTGTGCTCAGTTGTCCACCAAAGAGCATCAGTTTTAGAAAATATGGACAGGCCACCAATTTGGCCCCTGTAGCTTCCATACATCTTAGTAGATCTGGCAAGTAGACACAGGGGAAATAATTCCCTTAATGAACCTACCAAGTAAAACAGTCTTAAACCCCTGCGGTGCCACATAGGGAAATGTCTCACAACATCGACATTTCCAGGAGGCTAGGAGTGCCAAACAATGGGGACACCAAAATGGGGAGGGAGGTGGAGTCTTGCACTGGTGGCAAGACTGTAGGTGGCATTATTAGCCAAAAGAAAAGTGATAATGATACTAATTTATGTTTTGGGTTTTTTTTTTTTTTTTTTTTGGAAAGGGTCTATAGGGTGTTCAGGGTCTCACTACTAGATTGGACTCATAGGGAGCTGCCTGTTTACAGCTTCTGAAGTGCTGGGATTACAGGTGTCCACCACCACGCCCAGTCTCAATGGCTGTCTTAGTGTGCCCCAGAGATGGGGCTGGCACAGCAGGCCTGGGGATGCAACCCTTGGCCCCTGCACCTGCTTGCAGGCACTTTAATCCATCAGTATTTTGAACTATATTTGCTGTTAAGCTAAGGTCTCTGATGGGCATCTACACAAGGCACTGTCTCTAGCCGCATGACTACTTACACATCAACTGCACTGAAGGACCACCAGGGCAACAGGAACTCTAGCTATATCACTGCCCAGGAACACAGACTGTGGGCCTCCTCTTGCTCTAGACACCAAGGACTTTGTCTATGAAGTGGTGTCAGCTACTGGTCTCCACCCTACCTTTCAAGGAAGTATGCCCAGATGAGTAGTCCAAGGTTCCAAAGGAAGCACAGCCAGACCCATGAGATCTGTGAGTTCCCATGCTCAAAAGACTGAAGACTCAAAAGATTGAGAGGACAAAGTAAAAAAGCTCTTTGTATTGAACATTGCAGACTCTTTTGCCATCATTCCCTAAACAAGAGTATAACAATACTAGCATAGCATTTCCATTATATTAGATATTCTATGTAACTTAAAAATGATTTAAAGTAGCCAGGCACAGTGGCATGTGGCAATCCCAGGTACTTGAGCATGGGACACAGCCCGGGCAACTTGGTGAAAACCTGTCTCAAATGTTCAAAACAAGGAAAGTATGTAGGAATATGTGTGTAAAGCTTCATGTAAACACTCAGTGACTTCAGCATCCTCAGACTTTGGGGAAAGGGACACCAAAGACCCTGTCCCTAAACACAATGGCGCGAGGATACTAAGGGATGATTGGCTAGAACCAAGTACCCGACTCCAGCTCCAGACCACAACCATGAAGGGCAGCAACGTTCCTCAGCTCCTAACAGCAGTGGAGACCCAGAGCCTGGACAGAAGGCCTAAGAAGGACAGAAGGGCTGACTGGCAGACCCAAAGCAGACTGAAAATGCAGATGCATAAAGCAAAAGTTTGGATTTTAGGGTCCCTACCACATTCTGTGCCTGCTTCTAGACTCTCCTAACACCATGTGACACGCTGTGGCTCCTTACTCTCCTTCTACACTAGAAATACATTACATAGCTCTGTATCACTTAAGTCTACATCAGTGAGCCACAATTTTGACCTGAATAACTGAGGTGAAATAGAATTGACAACTATAAAGAGAACAGTTGGAAACCTGACTGAGCCCTACCAGGAAAGGAGGAACAAACTGGCACAAAGAAAATTCTCTAGAGAACTCAAGTACCAACAAATAAGTGAAGAGAACAGATTGAGATGTTAATTTCAATTGCCCAAACAAAATGTTTTGATTACCCATATGATAGAGAGGCATCAGATAAGGGCTTCCATCCGAGAAAACAGAAGCCCCTCATGCCAGACAAGATCAACTCTTGGTGAACCTTTAGCTTGCTGTGTGACCTTGGACAAGTAACCCTTTTTGTCTTGGGTTCTTCACCTCTTAAATGGAAATAATGAGCCCACCCGTAGAAGACTGCTGTGAGGTATACATGACACAAGAAATGCAACCTGGTGAGCATAAGGTAGTCACTATGAGGGTAAACTCCAGAGTAAAATCTTAAAACAGGGAACAGCTTTAAAATATGACTTACCGATTCCATACTTAGTCTTGTAATAACACTTCGTAAACTCATCACAGTCGCAAAGACGCACCTTCCTGCCCCAAACATCAATGGTCGCTCCTACAGTCAGGTCACTATCTTTGTAAAATTGTTGGTCAATCTTTCCCAACTGATAAAGACAAAAGAACACAGCATTGGCACTGTGGACCTCCCAAGAATTAGGTACCCTTCTCTAAAGGACAATGTTTAAAAAAGAAACTTTAATTATGTCATTTGTAATTAAATTTTAAAACTCAAATAGCAAGCAGTATTAGTATTCTACAGTATTATTTTAGGACCAGTGCTTGCGATCAGTGACATAATACGTATACTTTTGGACGCACGTTAAGTACATTTATCATTGCTAAATGGCTGTACAATGCATATGCATATTTAGCAATCATGGATTACATGCAAAATCTCATAAAGAAGCTGGGCATGGTGGCGCATGCTTGTAATCCCTGCACTTGGGAGGCTGAGGCAGGAGGATTGGTGTGAGGTCGAGACCAGCCTGGACTACAAAACTGAGCTCAAGGCCAGCCTGAACTGCATAGCGAGACTCTGTCTCAAAAAGACAAAAAAAAAAATCTCACAAAGGAAAAATATTTAAGTTGCCCTACTGCTCAGGTCTCAGGGAAGTTATACTGGAAGTGTTAATAAAACATAATGTTGCTCACCTTGTACCTATCCAACATGTAGCCGCACTTCTTGCTGTGCAGGCTACCAAACACATTGAGAACTGCATGATCCGTTATCTGGCCTGGCTGATACATTCCAGGGGGGCCATACTGGAAAACAAAAGCAAAACAAGGTATGGGAGACAAGAAGGCGGCTGGTAAAGGAACACAGTAAGCCACCTCACTTCCGCCTGCTTTCTCCAGACACTCAGTGTCAGGGCAACACCCATGCCTCCTGTACCTCTCCCCCAGGAGAGCCAGCCTCCATGAGGCAGGACTGCATTGCCTTTCACGCTGTAACGTCGCAGCAGCCTATGCTCGGCCCTCAATAAATATGGGCAGAATGAATCAAAGTAACCAAGGGCAGGGCACACTGCAAATATCAGGGGTGCTGTTATTACTTTACACTTCACCTATTTTTCAAAGCCATTTTAAAATCAAACTTCTCTGGCACCTTATGCAGCATTCCCCTGTGACTAAAACCCTCTTTTCATTTCCTTTTCTACTAATGCTTTTGGTAGACTGCCTCTGGAAGAAACAATTGGATGGCCTGGTCTATCTCAAAGTCCCATATAGATAATGTGATTTAGGGCTATCTATAGAATATGCTTCTCCACAGTCTAGGAATGTTCAGTGTTTATGCCAGCACTCCTTTGTGGACAATCTAGCTTCTCCGTGTCTCCATGTGGCCCTACAGAAGTTCTGGGAGTAGACTTGCAGAACCTGGGCAAGCCTCCTGGATGGCCAGCAGTTACATGAATAAGCAGAGTACTGCAGCGACCTTCTCCAGAACTCTAAGAGCTACGTTAAAAAAATACTTCAGCCAAATCAGAAATAAAATGTGAGTGGGCTGGGAATCTAGCTCACTGGCACAGCGCTTGTCTGACAAGCACAAGGTCCTGAATTCAACTCTGGGAAGCCAAAACTATATTTTATTTATAAGTATATATATATATATATGCTTCATGTTTTTAATGTGTCCTTATAGGTCTTAATGGGGTCTCAGATGGCGTTTCCAACTATATTATCTGATGCAGTCCTTACAGCTACCTCAGGACTCTGTTAACTGCATTTTGTAGATAAGAGAAATAAGATCAGAGAGGTTAACTGACTTGCTGAAAGTTACACAGCTTTTAAGAAGCAGTTCTACAACTCAAATCCAGTGTCTGCTTCAGGGCTATTCCTCCAACAGTAAGGTTGCATTGGGCCTCAAATGACCACAGTTGTTTACAGGCATCACTCTGACAACTCTTTTGCATAGTGAAGCACTCAGAAGAGCAACCCTCTCCGTGTTACTTTGGTGTGGGTCTGTGTGTGATGCCCAGACACAGGTGGACATGTGTGTTCACAACTCACACCAACACCTTCAGCTCCTCAGTAGGCTGCGGAGGCCACATCTCAGTGCCATGCAGGGCCAAGGGCAATACTTTGCCTAAGGATTCCTTACCTTAGTAAGTCTGGCTGTTAATTCGATGCTAAAACCAGCACTTTCTCTTACGTGCAACTCGCTCTAAGCTCAGAATGTTCCAACTCTAATTTGTCAGATTCTCCGGATTACTTTCATGGATATATGACATGTAACCAAAGCCTAAAGTGAAAGCTGGGGATGTGCCTCAGTGGTACACCTTTTACCTTGCAAGCACAAGGTCCTGGGTTCAATGCCCAGCTCCAGTGACAAAAATTACAATGAATGTTCATGTTTTAAAATGTGTTATAGCAAAACATAGCCAAGTATTCCTTTCAAAATACTCGCTCTTTCTTCCTCACTTTTACTCTATCGTTCTTGAAACATTCTAATGCCATTCTGCAAGTCCTCTTAGGTATCTCAACTCCCACAGTTTTTGGCTGCCTGCATGTCCTGAATTAATTCAGAATGGATCTGGCATGGTCATTGTGACTTTGCAGAAGTGCCTGAAGTCCATGGTTCCAGACGCAGTGAAGAAACTCAACGAGGACAGCGCAATGTTTTCATGGGCCTGCCTTTCTGCTGGCCAGCTCAGCGGCAGCACGCACCCTATCTCTGAACACATCTGACAGAGACACTCAGGAAAGAGGATTCCAGAACTGCTTTAGAAAGTGCCAAGACCAAAGAATAAGTGTGTTGAAGGAAGAGAGGAGGAGTCAGAGAAATGCATCTCTTGATGCAATAACTTTTTTTTGTCTTTTTGAGACAGGGTCTCACTGTGCAGTTCAGACTGGCCTTGAGCTCACTTCTGTAGCCCAGGCTGGTCTTGAACTCGCACCAATCCTCCTGCCTCAGCCTCCCAAGTACTGGGATTACAGGCATGCACCACCATGCCCGGCTAATGCAATAACTTTTTAAACTTAAACACACACTGTACATTTTAATTATACCTCGTGTGGTAATACAAAATGAAAGTTTTCCACGTATTTACATAGTTATAACATCCAACTTTCCAAGTAGTGACCGCAAGACCTTGGCCCACCAGCAGAAAACAAAGAAAGTGAGTCTGTGCTGCTGCTCACCTTGGGTATCTTACTCCTCCGGAGGAAGAATGTCTTAGCCTTCTGGTCTGAGTTATCTGGCAAGATTTCTTTGATTTCAATGGTATCATCAGCCAAAAAGTAATGCAGGACAAGTTCTCTGCGGTCCCCGAACATTGAGCCTGTGTCATCCCACATGCAGAAGAAACGCAGCACTTTCCCGTCGTACTGCAAGAACTGCTTTAGAGTATCAAAGGACTCATAGGGCCGACGGGGATTCATGCGCTCCAAATTCTGCAAATAGAGAAAAGGTCACCTCCAGCTGCATGGTTTGTACATGCACAGATGTAATCCGCACATTCAATTCCCAGAACAGCAAACTTCCTACAGAATGCGGTTTTCTAAAAGATCTCTACTGACATATATATGCATCGATAACCAGTTTTCTCCTTACAAATACAGACATTATTTTTCAGATTTCACTAAACATTATTTTAATATACTAAACTATGTGCTTGTAATATTTTAGTAAGTTGATCTTTCTCAAAGACTTACTTATCTTGTGAGTTCGAACCCTGGTCCCACCAAGAAAAAAAAAGGAGAAAAAAAGAAAAAAAGAAAAGAAACCAAAATATTAATTGCCTCTAGGTAAGGGCTTTGACTGAAAAGGGACAAAGGAACTTTCCAGGGTGTTTTCTGGAAAGAAGAAAGTATTCTACATTGAGGGAGAGGTGCTAGAGCTCAAAGCCAGGGCCATGCATATATGCCCTACCACTGAGCTGTATCCACAGTCCAAAATGTGTGACAGCTTGACTTTCATATTGGTTACTCCGTTGGATACATGTTTCATACTCAATGATCTATATGCTTTAAAATGTGTATGTCTAACTGAACTAGCACTCTCTCTCTCCCTGTCCTTGTCCCTCTCCCTCTTCCTCAGAGACAGGTTATCACTATGTAGTTCATGCTGGCCTTGAGCTCTCTTTATAGCCCAGGCTAGTCTTGAACTCACAACAATCCTCCTGCTTCAGCTTCCCAAGTGCTAGGATTACAGGGGTGTGCCAGCCTGTCCAAGTAATGCTAACTATATCTCAACTAAAAAAAAAATCTTTTTTACCAGAAATTCATACTTATATGTTTATTACTCACTTAGATTTTTATGGAAGGAAAATATATATTTATTGGTTAACTTTGCTCAAAAAGCTTTTCATACCAAGAACATGAAAGCTCAGGGCTGGGGACATAGCTCAGCACCACAAGCACCTATCTGGATGGAAAGCACAAGGTCCTGAGTTCAATTCCCAGTACCAAAAAAAAAAAAAAAGAAGAAAAGGAAGC
>PVJA010025339.1:0-30892 GCA_004027025.1 Myocastor coypus
TTTTTTTTTTTTTTTTTTTTTTTTTTTTTTTTTTTTTTTTTTTTTTTTTTTTTTTTTTTTTTTTTTTTTTTTTTTTTTTTTTTTTTTTTTTTTTTTTTTTTTTTTTTTTTTTTTTTTTTTTTTTTTTTTTTTTTTTTTTTTATCAGTGTTTGTGTGGTATATCTTCACAGGCATTTGATATCTGCTTTAAATATATTTTAAATTCAGTTTCAGATGACTGTAATAAAGGGAATAGCATAATAGACAAATCTACATGATTTTTGTTTTTTTTTTTTGGTTTCCCATTGAATAAAAGTTATGTCTCTGCTTTGCAATAGCATGTCTAAGAAAGATGCTTTAACCCTAACTAAAATACTGTACAGTACTACTTATGAACACTTGAGTCATGAATATTCTGGTAGGACTGGACCTTGGATTATAAATATTCATAGATGTAGACAAATTGTGTGTGGCACGCAAGTCAGTCAGACAGTGTCACAGTTGTGCTGTTGTGTGCTTTCTGTATCGTGTGACAGTGAACACTATTGTGGTGCTCAGAGTCTAAGATGTTGGGAGACAGAGGAAAAACATTAGCGATGTGGAGGGGATGCTTGGAAGTGCAATGCAATAACCATTGAGGCCAAAGTGAAATAATTAAAAGATTGGACCAAAGTCAATGTTTTGGTCCAACAAGCAAAAGCAATATTGCTTGTTCTTATGGCATGAATCATTCAACCACTGGCACAATTCTAAAGAACAAGGACAAGATCATGGATCATGTGAAGTTTTCTATGCTTTCCATGGTATATCTATGTCAAAGATGTACAAGACTCACTTTGTCAGACTTGTGAACCAATCTGACAAAAATAGAAATTGTTGGTAAGTTGAGGACGTACTAAGTGCTTCCAGAATATCATCATTCAAGTCTTCAAAGAAGCACAGTCTTTCTGCCAGTGGAGGGTCTCACCGTAATGTTCCTGCCTGCTGACTGATCATGGCGAATGGTTATTGAACAACAGGGTGGAAGCTTCTTAAAATGACACTTCTTTTATGAAAAATTTCTTTATGATATACATTCCTTTTACACATCATTTACCCACAATACAATTTCTGTCACAATTGGAGATATTTTCTCAAACCTTACTATTGCAATTAACTTTATGTATTTTCTAAGTCTTTTGTGATCATTTCATCAGAGTTGATGGCATCTCTTACTAGATTAGACTGCACTTCCAGAAACCACTTTCTTTGCTTATTGCAAGAAGCAATCATTCACCTATTAAGTTTTATCATAAGATTGCAGCAATTCAATCACATTTTAAGTTGTGCTTTCACTACTAGTTCTTTTGCTATTTCCACTACATCTGTAATTCCTTCCCCCAACTCTTTTTATTTTTTATTGTCCTTTTACAGTACCAGGGATCACCCTCAGGACCTCATTCATACCAGGAAGGCACATATGCCACTGAGCTATATCCCTAGCCTTGCACCTCAAATTCAAGTCTTAAAATACTGAAACTCATCCATAAGAATTAGAATTAGCTTCTTTTTTTTTATTTTTTGACTCAGCTTCTTTTAAACTCTTGTTAATGTTGATATGTAGACCTCTTCCTGTGAACTATGAATAATTTTAGTGCTAGTTAGAATAGTAAATCTTTTTCAAAAAGTTTCAAAGGAATCGCCATCTGTGTTAGCTATAGTCATGTGCAATTCTTTCTTTTTTAAATTTTTTAGGTAGGATCTCACTATGTAGTTCAGGCTAAACTTGGACTCACTTTGTAGACCAGGCTGGCTTTGGTATCACAATGATTCTCCTGCCTCTAACTCCTGAGTGCAGTTGGGTCACAGATACGGCACCACCATGCCCAGAAACCTTATATCTTAAGTAACCATACTTAAGCATCAAAACTACTTTATGATCCATAAAATGCAAATAGTTACTATATTAAGCCATGGCTTTTTTTTTTTTTTTTTTTTTTTTTTTTTTTTTTTTTTTTTTTTTTTTTTTTTTTTTTTTTTTTTTTTTTTTTTTTTGCAGGACTAGGGTTTGAAGTCATGACCTTGCACTTGCCAGGCAGGCAGTTGTGTCACAGAGCTATCTCCCTGGCCCCTATGGCTTTTATTTTTATAAAAGCTCCTCAGTGACCAGGAGAATGGTCAATGAACAGAAGTAATAGTTTCAAATGACTCTTTTCTTCTGGGCATTGGCTTTAAATATTAGTAAAATATGTTCCATTTGACCCAGCTATTCCCCTTCTGGATATTATCCCTAAAGAATTGAAAAATCATACCATAGTAATATATGAGCACCCATGTTCACAGCAACACAATTTGTTACAGATAAATCTCTGAAACAACCCAAATGCCCATCAACCAAAGAGTGGATAAAAAAAACTGTGGTATTTTTATACAATGGAGTACTATTCAGTGATAAGATAAACTAAAAGCTTTTATAGGTAAACGGATGTAACTAGAGATCATACTTATAAATGAAATAAACTGGACTTATATGTGTACACATTGTATCGGTTCCCTAGTGAAAGAATCTAAAACAGTAAATAAGATCCAAAATGTATAATAGATATTGTGAAAGGAAAAGAAACTGGTCAAAAGGAAGGAATAACTGAGATTGAAAGGTAAAATATGTATCTATATACATACATACAAGATAATTAAGATAATTGTACCACTAATTTCTATTATTTAACTGAGAGAAAGTTGGCATTTATTTGTTTGACCAATCCTACATGCCTATATCTGGTAATGTGAGCCACTACTTTGAAGATAACAGTATGTCTGTTATAATAACTACAGTTAATTTCCTATCATCTTGTTTTGAAACTCTGTACCATTTTGTTTTCTTAATTCTTTTTAAAATAAAAAAATTATCCCATAAAATATATATTTAAAAAGATATGCTACCATTAGGCTTTATTGTTCCTTTTCATAAGCCACAGGAGAATAGATTTGGTATTCTCTTTGTTATTGTAGTCTCAAGATCTGGATAGCTTATTGCAGCTTCCTCATCAGCACTTGATTTATCTTGTAGGCAAAGTTTTTTTTTTTTAAATGTTTATTTATTTATTTATTTATTTATTTATTTATTTATTCATTATGTTTTTGGTGCAGCGTCCTGTTTTCAACCTCCAGTGCAATGGGATTAAAGGCATGCACCGATATGCCCCATCTCTGCTTTATCTTGTAAAGTTTGAAGAGGGCTTTAAACCTCAGTAATTAATCTCTGCTAGCTCCAAACTTTTCTTAAATAGCTTCCTTAACCTCTCTCACCTTTCATAGAATTGAAGAGAGTCAGTACTATGATCTGGGTTAGACCTTGAATAAGAAAACATTAGCTATGACTGGTTTAATCTTCTATCCTTATCAGGATCTAGGATGTTTCACTTTCTTACCATTTGTGTGTTCGCTGTATGCACATTTAATTTCCTTCAAGAATTTCTCCTTTGCATTCATGACTTGGATAACTAGTATAAGAATGCAAGTGTTTGGTTACGTATAGTAGTTTCTCATTAAGTTTAATTCTTTATAGCCTTTGACTTAGTGAGAGACCTGCCACTCTTCCTTTCACTATAACACTTAGAGGTCACTGTTGTCACCTAATTTCAATGTTTCAATGTCTCAAGGCATAAGGGAGTTGGAGAAGTAGGGGCAACACAGAGCCATGGACAGTTGGTGAAGCAATCAGTGTTCACAAATTTATCCACTTGTCTACTGTTATATAAGTGATAAATGTAGGGTGCCTCAAACCAATGGCAATAGCAACATCAAACACCACTCACTGATCACAGATCACAATAACAGATACATTGTGTGGAGAGCAATCTGTGTCCTGTGGTAAGTTATTCTGTGGTACGTGGAATAGTAGCTTTCAGGCTGTTCTCTGCCTTGAGTGTCTCCATTTTATAGAACAGCAGTTTCTCTACTTGAGTGCAGAATGATTTGGCAGCTTGTCTGGGCAAACACGTGAACATCAGAAAATGGACACATTAAACTCAAAATAAACAACCTTCCAGCTAGTCAGCACAATCATTAGACATAAAATGATAAATAACTCTCACTAATAAAAATTGCCACCTGTAAAATTATCAAATTAAATCAGCAACACAAGGACACATGACATATCTAAGTTACGTTGAAGAAAATTGCCTAGGAATCTATTGGATATGCCAGACCAATGAATAATGCCTCCTTCTTATCTGTTTCACTTAAAAGAAAGAGCATTCAATATGTAGTCACCTCAGTGGCAATGACACATCAACCTATTGCCTCAAGTTCACCTGAAGAATGTGTCACAAGACTGACAAGCCAGGAACTCAGTTCTCTATCCCTAGTGTCAGCTCAGCTCAATCTTCCTGCTTGACATTGCCCACTTACACGGCCTACCTCTCTCCAGATTGAGTTTGGAGTCAACTCTGTACTCTCAGCAAGCCCCCTCCTTCTTAAAAGAAGCTCCACTGGGTCTGTGAACTTATTCTGTCACTGGAGAAAACTTCCAACATTTCTGTAAAGTCTGCCTTGGTTTTCACTTCTGCTTTGAATCCTGCAGCCACCAACAACCATTTCTGAGCCACTCTGTAACTTACAGCTTGCTGTGAAGTGTGATGTGTGACGTAAGTGCTTAGGTACATGTAATTAAGGTTAGAGGAAGAAACATAAGAGAATCTGCAGTTGTTCAGATCGCTGACAGATTTACTCTACCAGAAAAGGCTGACAAAATTGATGTGGTTCTTGTTTGTTTATTTATTTTTATGGCTGGCTCAGCCTGCCCTGAGGGCAGGGCTGACACAGCATGTGGTGCTGGGGATCGAACCGCGGTCCCTGCAGCTGCCTAAGCTTTCCTAAGCAGGTGCTTTAGACCACTGAGCCATCCTGCTGAGCCCTTGATGTGGTTCTTGAATCTGTAGCTACTTAAGAAATTCTGCCATTGTGGAAGATGTAAGTGTCTCAAGTCTCTTATTGGCATAGCTTGCTCACAATGTAATGATAATGAAAAATTTGAATTATTGCAGGAATTATAAGTGTGTGATATAAGGCTCAAGCACACACTATTGGAACAATGGCACTGATAGACTTCACACAGGGTTGACAGAAACTTTCATTTTACATAAAACTCAGTATCTAAAGCTGGGCATGGTGGCACATGTCTGTAATCCCAGCACTTGGAAGGCTGAAGCAGGAGGATCGGTATAAGTTTGAGACCAGCCTGGGCTACAAAAGTGAGCTCAAGGCCAACCTGAACAGCATAGCAAGACCCTCAAAAGGACAAAAAACAAAACAAAACAAAACAAAACAAAAAAAACCTCAGTATCTGCAAAACACAAAAAGTGAAGCAGCATGAAATATACCTATACTTTTAATCTCTTTTTAAGTTTAAAATAGATTTCCTGTAGACAGCTTCTGATTAGGCGTTAGTCATATTATTATCCACTGTGATACCTTCAAACCATGACATTTCTGAGAGCATGTAATTATTGCTGTAATTGGATTAATATCTATCATAATCATTACTGTTTTCTAATTATTGCCCTTGGTTCTTTTTAGCTTAGGAAATTGTTATTGATCTATCTTTAATCTCCCTGATTCTTTTCTCTGCCAAATCCAGGCTACTGAGGAGCTCATCCCAGGAATCTCTCCTTTTGGTACAGGGTTTTCATTTCTATAGTTTTCTTTTGATTCTCTTAGAGTTTATACCTTTGTGTCTACACTACTCATCTTTTCCTTCAGGTGGTCCATTTTTTTCCATCATTATCCTTAGCATATTCATCAGAGTTATTTCAAATTCCCAGTGTGAGAACTTTAAAATCTGTGCTAAGTGTCTTGCCCTCACCAGACCATGTTTTTCTCATCGTATCATTATATTAACCTGACTAGGGGTAAAGCTCAACTGTGTTTACTGGTTATAGTGGCTCTAGGTGGCTCTAGGTGTCAGAGGCTAAGGTTTTCTCTTGTGTCTTTCTTTTTTTCCTGCTTCCTCTGCTATCTTTGGATTTCCCTAGACTTTTTTTTTTTTTTTATTATTATTACTGGAAATTGAACTAAGGACCACATGCTTTCCAGGCAGGCACTGTGCCACTGAGCTATATTGCCAGTTCCCCAGTGCTTCTTATATGATACCTGAGATTTGTCATTCTTTCAGTTGTAGTACTTGTTTTGTATATGGATTCTCTTAATGCAGAAAACAATGGCACGAGATGAGGAAAATAATCTAGAGTCCTAAAATAAGTCTTTTAATGAGCTCCAGTCCCTGGCTGGGGCAAGTACATATGAGCTGTAGTTTACTCTTTCCTTAATTTATTCAGAGAAGACTAGAAAGAGCTTGGTTTAGGTGCTTTGTTCTCCTGGGTGCCTGACTTGGCGAAACTCAGCGTGGTCATATTGTGGTAGAAAGGTTTCCCATGAAAATAGAATGTTCTGGCTTATTTCCAAATGGTCATTTTTCCTGGCCCTTGCTGGGAGCAGGATAATTTTTTCTCTGATTTTCATACTGGAACTTAGTGGGCTTCATAGAAATTACTGTGATGAAAGTAGGGTAGAGGAAGGTAAGATAGGAGCCTCTTGTATTTCTTGAGATTTTTCACGCTAAAACCCCAGCAATTCACCTATTACAGCTTTACATCTCATGGCTTCCCACTCTTCTGGGGTGAATTTCTGCCCCTGGCCAAGTACGACTTTCTCTATTCTTTCCTCTTCAGTTTTTGGAGCAGCTGTTTGCTCTAAAAATTTGTCATTTCAGTTGTATGATGTAAGAACAGTTGTCAAGTTCTCTGATGTAAGACCATCTTTCTTTGGTGAGGAGATGAGTGACAACTCTCAAGCTGCTCACATGTTAGACCACAGTCCAGTATTTTTGCTTACACTGCAAAGAAGCTGCCTTAAATAAGTTCAATTCTTATTTTTCTCTTCTGATCTCAGCCACAGAGGATTTTGTGAGTTAACATGGTTTCATGAACACTTTGGCCATGATGCTATGACTTACATTTGTTGTATACTTACTAATTCCCAACTAGTGATTCAAATATTATACCTAGATTCCTATGCCAACAACTCTAGGAAAAAGATATTATCATTATTATTTTTACTGTCTCCATTTTATGGCAGCCATATTTGAAGGAGTAAGAATGTTTCTCAGGCCAGAGAGTGCATGATGCTGGCATCTGGTTTCACCTGACAGAATAGTTTGCCCTGGCAATCAAGTTGATAAGAGAATGACCAGCACACTCACTGTGAGGGAGTTTTACTTTCCCTTTCAGTTTTCATGGAATGTATAAAATATGAAGGTCTCCATTAGACTGTAGACTCCATGAGTACAAAGAGTTCATTGTTACAGCTTGGTAGGCTGCACGCTCAATAAATATGTGTTAATTTAAATAGAATAAATGTCATGAGAGTTTGCCAATACCTACACACTGTAAAGAATGCTAAAATAAATGTTGATATAATTTATTAATAAAAATGTCTTCACATTAAATAAACAAATGAATTTGTAAACCACAATTTTTTTTTTTTTGTCTTTTTGAGACAGGGTTTCACTATGCAGTTGAAGCTGGCCTTGAGCTCACTTTTGTAGCCCAGGCTGGCCTCGAACTTGCACCGATCCTCCTGCCTCAGCCTCCCAAGTGCTGGGATTACAGCCACCACACCCGGCTAACAAATTTTAAAAATATTAAATAGCAACATTTACACATGGAGAAGACATTCTCCTTTTCTTATATATAAGCTTCACGTATTTCATCAAGCACAAAAAAAGATACAGTAGCGTAAATCATGCCATCTGGTGTTATCTAGATTCTATACTTATAATAATTTGGACATGATGCATCATTTTTGTAAATATGAACTGGGGAAGAGATAATGCATCTCTCATCAGTTATGATGATGGGAAGGACAGGGAACCATTACAACATCTGGCTATGCTAGCCACTGCAGATGCCCCACTTAAAGTAGGAAGCAATTAGTAATACAGAGAATTGTTTGCCAGATGATTGTGAGATCTATTAATTGAAATTGTTTTTATTGTGTCTGGGAATTTTACCTTCTGGCCAGTAGAGGGAGTACAAAGCTAACTGAATTCTCATTTCTCTTCCTGTGTCTCCTGTCTCCTTTTCTATTTCACTATTTTTTCAAAAATAGCTGAAATGCAATAAATTATCCTCATGTCTTTTACCCAATTATAAAGGGCAAATTACTTTTAAGAAATTATTTATTTCAAATGTATGGAAATGTTTTATCACAGTATTTGGAAAATAATTTCTTGTAACTGTACAAAGAAGAAGAATTTATTCTTATTCTAATAAGAATAAGAATAAATAAATAAGAATTTATTCTTATCCTAATGTGAGACTGGTTTTACAAGACAGATTTTCAGGGCTTCAAACTGAATAAAACTAGGCTAGCAATTGTTTCTGGGATAAAGAAATGATGAAAAAGGGAAAGTATTTCTTATAGAAAAAGCTAAAGAGGCATAACATTTCTCTTTTCCAACCAGAGCTGGTGCTGTTACATTTTAATCAAAGCAAGGGACACAGTTCAAAACAAACAGGAAAACAATCAGAGGGCTAGACAAACACACTAGTGTCCCTAGACTTTGCACGTCATGATTAGTATCTGACTCATGAATAACCATTCTGAATTTCAGAGCTTGGCTAATGTGACTTGTCTGGAACTGGACTGCAAGTTCAGAGCCTGTTAGAACAAAAGTAGATACACAGTTTCTTCAAGATTTTATGGATGCTTGAGAAGAAATCCACTCAAGAAGCATGAGATAAGTATATAAAAGGGTAAACTATAAGGAATCAGTGGCTAAACTGTAGATTTGTGAGTTGTACACAAACACCATATTAAGGAGTCTCTAAAGAAATTTCACACTCTTAAAGGAAAGAGCTAGAATTGGGGAATGCATGCAAAGCAAGGCTTCATACCACACTGTGAACCTGTGAGCTTTAAAAAGTGTTCTTTTCCCTGTAATCCACTTTACATACCCCTTTTGCCTTCCCCACTGGCACAAAACAGCTAGGAAAAGAGCAAGAGCATGCACCAAGGAAGAAGCAGGAAGCCAACACATCTTGCTTCCTGATTGTAGGCTCTTGAACAAGTCTTAATTTGAGTTGAGGAAGGAAGATCATTTAAATTGGGTGAGAGAGCAGAGCTGTATTCATTGGTCTGGACTAGGTTTTTATTACCTAAAAACACATAGAAAAGCTATAAAACTTCTACAGCAAAGTTCTTAGAAGCTGGAAGATAAATTTCTCCATGTTCTTTACAGTAATCTTGAAACTTTAACAATTAATATATAGATGCAAGTAAATACGTTTATATCTATACCTATGTCTGCCTTTTGTCTTATATATGCACACCTATACATGCACATGCACGGTAGTCCAAGATTAATGACATTTTAAAAATACATTATGCTATTCCCATCTTTTGACATTTCCTATATTTCCCTGACATTCTCTTCATTTTTCTTTATATAGTTTGAGGCTATCTTATTATAACACAGAATTCAAAGTTATGCCTTCCAACCTTCTTCCTCCGCCTCCTGCTCCTTCTCCTCCTCCTCTCCCACTCCTGCTTCCACTTCCGCTTACTCTTCTCCTTCTTTTCAGTATTGGGCCAAGGGTCTTCACATTGAGCTAAACCCCATGACTTTTTAAACTTTAAAAATTTGAAGTGGTCAGCCAGGCGTGGTGGCTCATGCCTGTAATCCCAGCACTCAGGAGGCTGAGGCAGGAGGATCAGTGCGAGTTCGAGACCAGCCTGGGCTACAAAAATGAGCTCAGGACCAGCCTCAACTGCATAGCAAGACCCTGTCTCAAAAAGACCAAAAAAAAAAAAAAAAAAATTAAAGTGGTCTTACTAAGTCCCTAAATCGCCCAGGCCTGGCTGGAACTGGCCAAGCTCTTGCCTCTGCCTTCCAGAGCACTGGGATTACAGACATGTGCCACCATCTCATCTGGTTTAGCCTTCCTCTTCTTAAACCCTACTCCGTATAACACTTTTGACTTTTTCTTCTAATAAATATCTATACAACTCTAAATAACATAATTTTAATTTAAAAATTTGGAAGCCCAGGGATATAGCTCAGCTGCCTAAGTACCTGCTTGGCAAGCACAAAAAAAAAAAAAAAAAAGGAGAGAGAGAGAGGGAGAGAGAGAGAGAGAGAGAGAGAGAGAGAGAGAGAGAGAGAGAAGAGGAAACTTAGACACTATTGATATACTGCTATGGTATTGGGATTTTCCCTTTACCATTATTTTGATATTTCCTTTTTGGTTGCCTGTGCTATGTAGAGAATAAGGATAAGAAAGGAACATTGGTGCATGCTCAGCAGGGCCACAATTGTTTTTCAGACAGTTTTGATCAGCAGTTGGTTGAATTTTCAGAAGCAGAACCAGTGGGTGCAGAGGCCAGGCCCTTGGTCAGGCACTAGAAATGCAGCACTAAGCCAAACAGTAATGTCAGAGCCAGGAGACAAGAAACTCAGCCTGAGCTGAGCAGCATGAACAAACAGCTGGAGAGGGACAAATGACAAACAAGCCTGGCAAGAATCTGGATGTAAACCTGAATCATCTTTGCATATTTCCCTGTATTAATTAATGGAAAGAGCAGTTGTACCAATAGTCACAAATGGAAAGTAACCTGGAATTCACATCTGTTTGCTTTTGAAAAACATGGCATCATTCAAGGTGCTCATGTGTTTGTATGTGTCTTTTTGAAGTCAATATTAAATGATTTTTCATTTTATGAACATAGTCCATGGTTGATAGAGATAGCACACAAGTTGGCAGGGGAAAGGTAGTCTATAACATTAACTGGCTTTAGAAAATTCACAGTTGTACTGCAGCATTAGTAAACAAGCATGAATAAAATCTCTCAGGACACAGGAATTCAAGATCAGTGTAAAATAATTTTTATTGAGTAAAAGGGATTAAAATCTAAGAACTTACTCTAGTATTGTATCAAACTAAGTTCTGTATGTAAAATTTATAGCTTTTCAATGTAGGTCAGGTTATAATTTTTGTACTATTTCTTTAAAACGTGCTCAAAAGATATAATTTTGCAACTTGTTTTCTTAGTGCCATCTAAACTATATGCTAAGTGATACTTGTGAAAGAATAAGTTCATACTGAAAGAGAAGCTTTTTAATATGATAGTACAAGACAATAATAGCAGGTCTAAAGTATAGAATAATGAGAAGTTATATTATGTTTTAATTGCTATTTTTATAACCTTCAACTAAGTGAAAATATTTTTGGAAATGTAGAATTTAATGATGATAGAATTCAGATTTTCCTTGAGAAGACTTAGTAAATTTTTATCTCTATCAGCTACTTTCTTTTCCTTTTTTCTGTTTTGTTTTTGTTGCAGCTGGTTGTTAACTAACAAGAGAACATTGTAGGAGTTGTCTGCATGGATATTTTCCATTTTTATCAACTAAAAACTTAAAAGCCACCTAAGAAGCAGCTGAAGTTTTTCCTATTTATTGTGACCATGATAACTAACAATAACTTCTAAGTACAGGAACTGTATTCATTTTCAAATATTTCTCATGCTATTAAATGACAGAATGCAAAACAGCACAGGAGTAATGAAGTGTGGGGGAGACACAGAATCTGTTCAGGAGCCTTTGTGCAAGAGCATAGGAACGTGAAGAGAGGGAAGCATATTTTAAGGTTAAAAGTGTTAAAATTCAACACGAAGTTTTCTGAAGCTTTTCAGGGAATTCTGTCAAGGGGAGACCTTCTAACACAGTACTTTTACCCTTATAATACACGGTATATTTCATACATGTAAAAATTTTATTTCCTGCCACAACTTGGAATAAATTCCAGCAGACAAAGCACAGAACCCAAAAGATCAATGTGTTTCTGAAGGATTATTGTTGCTGTCAGTGTTTCCCAGACTGTTTATTTATTGTGAGAAACTTAACTCCTTCACACTTTTCAGTAATTCACCCCTTTGTCCATGTCAGGATGAAGTGGCTCTTGTTTCCAACAATGGACTGTTTGATGATGACATCATCAAAGCCACTGGACACATACAGAGAGGGGAGGATGTCACACTGTGCAACTGGCCTACAGCTTGGCTGTGAGGCACTGTCACCATTGTATCCCAGGAGCAGCAAAGCTGGGACCAGGGATGATACAGAGATATCAGGCCAGACAGGAGAACTCACACTGCAAATGCCTCATCATGAAATTTAATTATTGATAGCAGCAAACTGTGAACCCAGTCCTGCATGAAAGCTGGGTAGAGATAAAAGGAAAGAATGAGGGGAAAACAAGAGAGGGGATGATATTAAAGAACTGCTTTTCCCCACAGTGAGAGTGGTGTATTCTATTTAGAAGCAATTCCCCTTGAGTTTTTGTTTGCATTAGCTTTCTTTCATGAGAATCTGCAAGCTTTAGGCACATTCAAATTTGACATTTTAAGTTAGTAAATGAAGTTCATTTTCCAGAAAAATGTGGACGTTAGTAGTAGGCTGAAGAGAGGAGAACAGTGTCATGTAGTTCTTTCACATATAACAGAAAGTAGCTGTTGTATGCAGGCTTCCTCTGTGCTCCACCCTCACAAGTCCCTTTGATCAAACCATGCTATGATCTTAATATAAATGTTTCTGGATTTCATTATCTTATGCTTTTTTTTTTTTTTTTTTTCCGTGCAGGATCTCACTAGGCAGCTTGGACTAGTGGTGATCCTCCTGTTTTCTGCTTCCTCAGCGCTGGGATTACAGATGGGTACTACCACAACAGCTGTAGGTGGTCTGCTCAGCATGCCACGGGGGGCAAGACCAGTGCAGCATGTGACTTGTCATACTTTTAAAATACATTTGCAAACCTAGTACCTGTACATGGCTAACAAAGATCAATGCAGATACATTTATAATGAAAAACTATTTCTCATTCCCACTGCAGAATGACTATTTTTTTCACCAGAAATCAACATCATTTTTAAAATAAATTTTAAATTTTTTTTAGTACATGTTTACAATCATCTCGGGGAGTGGTGATATCTACATACTATAGTTTTGTTTGTCTTATTTTACTTTATTCTTTTTGAGACAGGGTCCTGTTGTGCAACACAGGCTGGCCTTGAACTCACTTTGTAGCCCAGGCTGGCCCCTATCTTACAGTAATCCTCTTGCCTCAGCCTCCTGAGTTTTGGAATTACAGGCCACCACACTAGGCTTCTTGCTTTTAATCCCTTTTTCCTCCCTCCCTCTAGTTCCCCTATCTTTTTTTTTTCTTTTTGTACTTGTTGATATTATTTGTCTTAGTTCATCTTACAGCACACCGTGTCTACACTAATTGGGGCCACTGTGCTCCTGCACAGGGGAGCACATCTTTATTCTTCTCATTTCCCCTTCACTTCACTCCTTACCTTTGTTCCCTTGGACCACTTCCCTATTGATCCCTTTCTACCTGTCCTTTATCATTGTCTTTGTACCTTCCCCTATCTAGTTTTTTTTTACTCTCTATTTTCCAAGGGGCGGAGGACATAGCTTAGCAGCATAAGCATTTGCCTGGCAAGCACGAGGTTCTGATATTTCATCCCTAGTATATTCCAGGACCATACACTTTCCTACAAATGCCTCAAAGGTGTCATTCTTTATAACTGTGCAGTAATCTACTATATAGAGATATAACATTTTCTTTATCCAATTTTTTGTTGATGGGCATACAGGCTGCCTCCAAGCTATCTCATTTTACTTAAAGCTACCATAAGTGGTATTGTTTACATAACTTTCTTCTCATCCCGTGCATTTTTTTTTTATGTTCATAAAAGACTAACTTTTGTGTGTTCATCTTGTACTCTGTTACTTTGCTAAAGTTGGTTATTAATTCTAAGAGGGTGTTTTGGTGGAGTTCTTTGAGTCTTCTACATAGAGTATCATGTGATCTGTGAATGATGATAATTTGAGTTCTTTCCTATATGTATCTCTTTTCTTTCTCTTGCTCTAAATAATATTTCAAATACTCAATTGAATATAAGGGGTAATAATGGATATCTCTGCCTTATTCCTGATTTTAGGGAAAATTATTTTTATTTTATCCAATGAAAAATATGATGCTGGCTATTGGTTTGTCAGAAATAGCTGTTATCATATTAAGTTATGGCCCTTTAACACTTATTTTCTTCAGGATTTTTATCATTCAGGAGTATTTGTCAAAAGTGTCTTCTGGGGGCTGAGGAGATAGCTCAATAGAATAAATGTTTGCCTGGCAAGCACAAAGACCAGAGTTTAATCCCCAGTCCTTCCCCCCACCCCAAAAAAGTCTCTTCTGTACCTACTGATATGCCCATGTGGTTCTATAACTTACTGCAATTTAAATGATTTATTATATTTATTGACTTAGATATGTTCAATGATTCTTACCTTCTTGAATAAAACCTACCTGATCATGACATATCATCTTTCTAATATTGTGCTGTATTCTATTTCATAGTATCTTGAGAATGTTTAAATCTGAAGACATTGGCTATAGGTTTTGAGGTCAGAGTGATACTGATTTCCATTAATAAATTTGGAAACACTCCATTTTTTTTTTCAATTTCTTTGAAGAGCTTGAGGAGTGCTGGTGGTATAACATCCTTAAAAGGTTTTGTAGAATTCTGCAGTGAATTTTTCAGGCTTTGGCATTTTTTACTGGTTATATTCTTTATTACCAAATCAATTTCATTGATTTTTGTTGTTGTTGTTGTTATTGTTGTAGGATTTTTTGTTTGTTTGGTTGGTTTTTGTTCCCGGAGATCAATACCAGGTAGGCACTTACATGGCTAACATATATCTTCAGCCCTCACTGCTTGTTAAGCAGTCATATTTTTGTAGGTTAGTTTTGGTAGTTTATATGGGTCTAGGAATTTGTCCAATTCTTCAAAATATACGAGCTTGTTTCACTTCAAGAAGTTGCTATCTTCTGGATTTTGTTAGTGTCTGTTGTGATTTCACCATTTTCATTTTTAATTTCATTAATGTGAAACTTTTCTTTTCCTTGATTAATATGGGTAAGAGTTTATTTATTTTATTTATTCTTTTGAAGAACCAATTCTTTTACTTATTGTTTTTTTAAGTCTTAATTTCACTTATTTCTACCTTATCTTTGTAATTTACCTTCTTAATTTCAGCTTGGGGCCAGTTCATTACTGTTTCTCCAGTATCTAAAAATTGCTCATAAGGTTCTGTGGGTTTACCCTGTTTTCCTAATGTGAGCATTGACAGCAATGAATTTTCTTCCTCTGAGAACTGCTTCCATAGTGTCTCAGAGTTTTGTTGAGGTATACAGTCACTGACATTAACTTCTAGGAATATTAAAATTTCTTCTTTGATTTTTTCTATGACCCATTCATTGTTTAGGAGTGTGTTGTGAATTTTCCAGAATTTCTTTTTCTGAAATTTCTTCTGCCATTGACTTCTATTTTCATTGCAGTGATTGGATGGGATAATCATGGTTCTTTTCTATTTACTAAAGCAAGTTTTGTGGGCTAGTACATGATCTCTTTTGAAAGGAATGTATGTTCTGGTGTAGAGGAGTGTAATACTCTGTATATACTCATTAAGTTCATATGTTTGAGGATGCGGCTCCAAAATTTCTTTAGTGATTTTTGGTTTAGTTGATCTGCCTTTTAGTGAAAGGAGAATGTTAATGTTTGATCTTTTAATTTCAATAGCTTTTATTTTATAAGGATAGGTGTGCCATTACTTAGTACATAAATGTTAATCAGTGTTATCTGTTCTTGTTGGGCTGTTCCTTTAACTAGTGTATAGTAGCTTCTTTTTCTCATCTAATCAGTTTTAACTTAAAATTTATCATATCTGATAATAGAATTGGTACTTCTGCTTGTTCTTAGATTCCTACTGCATGAAATGTTGTTCTCCATTCCTTAATTATTGGTCAATAAATATCTTCATGGACTACATGAATTTCTGGAAAGCAACGGATAGTTGAATTCTGTTTTTTGATCCAGTTTTCTAGCCTATGTCTTTCAATTGGAAAGTAGAGGCCATTAACATTGAGAGTATTGCTGAGATGTGCTGCTTATTACATATCATTGCCTTTTTAATCTGTTGGTGTGTAATGTATTTCTTTCCTCGATTTTTTTCTTTTGTTGTTGTTGTTCTCTATCCATTAATCTCACTAGTTTCCTCTGTGTTTATAGCTGTGTCCAATCTATTGTTTCTGTGGAGAATGCTCTTGAATATTTTCTCTGGAGCTGGTTTAGCACTCATCATATCAAAGCTGAAGTACTGACCCCAAAATATTAGATACTATCTTAATTGTGTAATGCAGATTATTCTATGCATATCCTTCTCTTTGCAGATTGCGGAGGTGAATGCAGGCCTTCTACCTAGCCCTGCTCACAGTACAGTCAACAGCAGAAGCTCATTTACTTCCTAATATTCTCAGTCATTCATCCTCAAGCCACTCCTCCTTCATGACAGAATAAAACCCATCACCTTGGCTAGCCATCACCATGGCTGGACTTTGGACTTCTTGGTTCTCCATAATTATAAACACGCTTTAGTGTCTTTATTCTCACTGTAGGTTGAACTGGAAGTGGTAGACTGGAATTAATTTGATGGGATTCCAACAACTTATCCATGGGATTACAAATATAAACTTCCTGGAGTTAGACAAGGACCAGGAAGGGTTCTCTGTAGTAGAAATACTTCATTTCTCTGTCTATTTTAATGGATAGCTTTTCTAGGTAAATTAATCTGGGGTGGAAATTATTTTCTCTTCAGACTTGATATGCTGAGCCTTTCTGCCTTTTAGAATTTATGGGGAAAAATCTGTTGTGATTCTAATTGGTTTACCTTTATACATGATTTTATTTTCTCTGGTTACCTTTAAATTCTGGTTTTTATGGGTATCTGTGAATTTAGTGGGAACAAACTTTGATGAACTTCTTTTATAATAATTATTTGGTGTAATGTAAATGTCACTTACTTGTTCTATATTTGGGAGAATTTTCCATAATTTTGTAAGAATGTTAGTGAATTCATCCATGCAGTGTTCTAGTTGTTCTCTAATTCTTAGCTTGGGCTTCTTGTCATCAGGTAGCTGATAGGTAGCCTTCATTTGTTATCTTATTTTCTCTTTGTCTTCTTTGAGCTCTTTATTATAATTCACTATTTTTGTTCTCAATTTCAGACACTGTCTTTATATGGTAATTTGCACAATGTATAAATTCTATGCTTTTTTATATTTCAGTTATTTTCATCTGTCATCTTTTTACAATTCCATATGCTGTTGAATCCATTATTGAAAGGTGGAGTTGTTTCATCACTTCCAGTTTTTTACTTATTTCCTCCAAATTCACTGTGGGCATATTGAATATAGTTGCTGTGAGATTTTCCTTCATTTTCTCTTTGAATTCATCTATTTTCATCATCCCTTCTGAGAATTTCTCATAGATTTCTGCTATCTGGTAGTATTTTCTCTCCCTTTGTGAGCCTTTGCTCTGTCTTGGGAGAGTTGAAGGGTGCTTTCTGAGAGCTTCTATTTCCTTGATTCACTATTTTCCTCTATCTATCTATCTATCTATCTATCTATCTATCTATCTATCTATCTATAATCTCTGCTTGTCTGTCTTTCTTTTTACCTATCTATATATCTAATTTTTAAAAATTATGTATGGCCCCCTTTTTTTCTCCTCTCTTTTTCATAAGGAGTTTGTTACTGCAGGCTGGGAACTAGAGAAAGGAGGATCATTTGTGGCTTACATGGAGATCTTTAGCAGAACATCGCCCTTTTGTGATAATTTTCAGCTCTATGTCGAGCACTAGCATTTAACAGTTTATCACTTTAAGTGACTTTGACGCTGTCCTTATGTTTTGCCAAAAGAATTTCTTCTGCTTATAGCAGAATTACACCAAAAGTCCTTATGATTTACTCTTGCCCCCTCTGTCTATTCCATATGCACCATGGCTGTATCATTTAGGGTTGCTCTGCAGTGAAGCAGGCGAGGTGGAGTGGGGAGAGCAGGAGGTGGTTGGATGAGCACTGTTTATAATCTGTTACTTAGGGATTCCAGAAAAACTGGGATATAAAAAGGTGGGTAACAGCTTATCCTGATTGTTGTCTCTGCCCTTACTTAAGATGTTGGTGATTATCTCCTCTCCTGCTTGTAATCCTTTTATTTAACAATTGTGTGAACTTAGTGTTAAACAAATAGTGAAGGTCAACAGGGGTTATAGTCCTAAGTAAAAAGGAGATGCTTCTGGAGCTCTGGGCTCACTTGGAGAGAGACAGATCTCAGTGAGACCTCTGAAGCCACATTCGTTGGGTCCTCTTGTCATTTCTTTCAGCACTGGACCATAACATACAACAAGTGGCACCCAATGTGGGGCATGGAAGATGATCAGGGGTGAGTTAAGAAAGGCTTGACAGAGTGGGAAAAGTATGCCCAGGGTAGGTGAGACCACTGGCAAAGGCTCGGAGTAATGGGAAACTCCACTTCAATAGAAAAAGAGTATGTCCATCCTATAGAAACATTACTCAAAGGATCAGGGATGAAGGTGAAGCTTAAGAGTTTCAAGGGAATATTTTTCTTTTTAAAAAGGTATTGTTATTGGTCTCAGCCTAGGCGAAAGACTGCTTTAAATTTAAAAGTTCAGAAGCAAGTTATGAGAGTGCTAAAAAAAAAAAGAGAGTGCTGCATTGTGCTCACCAAAATGGGGAACTAATTCTTCTTTATGTATGATCTCTTTGTAGTTTAGTTTCCTTAGCTTTGGAGCCATTGCAATTGGACTCAGAAGAGTCTAAGAAATATTTAAACAGATCAGCTTCAGATGCTGGTATTGCTAAACCTCAAGAGCAGATTTCCACATAAATCTGCACGTGAGGCCATTTTTAAGAAATCTGCCTCCCTCACTCTCAAATGTAAATGTTAACACAACAAAAAGGACAAAAACAGAGCAAGAGGCCTCTGTGATGCATAATTAAGATAAGTTTTCACTCTCTCAAGTCCCGTACATGAAGGCACTCCCTGGAATAACAAGATTATTGGTTCTTTAAAACTCTTGATGCTCTATAGCCAGGATGAATCTAACAAACTGAATTCTAAAAGGATGTTTGCAGTATTCCAAACCACTTCCTCACAATCTGAGGATTTGGGGGATGTAGAAAAAAAGGAAACTAAGAATGAGGTATGTGAGCTGTGAGCTCAAGTAAAGCAATTATCACAATTAATTTCTAAATTGATTGAAAAAATGGAGGTCTCCACCCCTCCATCTCAGTTCATAAAAATCCAGCCCCTGTTGCCATCTTTTTAACCCTTCTGCTCCTCCATATGAGGTAAGAAAAGAAGCCTCCATAAAAGTTTATAAAAATGTGATATCTCAGGGGAGACAACAGGGAGATTCTGACACTTATTCTGCCCCTTTGGGTATTTTTCCTGTGGTGGTTCAACAACACAACCAAATGCTGTTTCCCAAGGGTATGTACAGTGGGAACACCAACCTCTGGCATTCAAGGTTATTAAAGATTTAAAGCAAGTTGTTGCAGCCTATGGTATGCATTCAACCTATGTGATTGGATTAATACTAGGATGAGAAAATGAACATAGATTAATTCCTCATGACTGGGAAGTTCTGTGCTGTACAGTTTTAGAGCTAAGCCAGTATTTGCAGTTTAGAACTTGGTGGAAAGATGCAGCAGATACTCAAGAAAGGATTAACAGGGGACAAAATCCCCCAGATCAGATCACCTCACTGGGTCAGGGGCCTGGCTTGAGTTGCAAGCCCAATTGCAATATGATGATGGGCTATTGTGCAAACTCGAATTTGTTCCTTAAGGGCATGGGAAAAGGTGGAAAGACCTGGGGATGCTTAAAAATCATTTGCTAAGGTTTTCCATACTAATAAGGAGCCATATATAGATTTTCTCTCCCGATTAAGGGAAGCTATACACAAAACAGTGACAGCACCAGATCTGAGGGATTTACTGTTACACACTTTGTCTTTGGGGAATGCAAACACTGAATGTCAAAAGGCTGTGTGTCCCTGAAAGGCACAGGGTACATCATTGGAAGAATATATAAGGCCTGTGCTAATATTGTCTCAGAGCCATACAAAGCTAATTTATTGGCAGTTGCCTTACGGTCCTTTTTTTTTTTTTTTTTTTTTTTTTTTTTTTTTGTCTTTTTGAGACAGGGTCTCGCTATGCAGTTCAGGCTGGCCTTGAGCTCACTTTTGTAGCCCAGGTTGGTCTCAAACTTGCATTGATCCTCCTGCCTCAGCCTGCTGGGATTACAGTCATATGCCACCACTCCTGGCTGACAGTCTTCTTTTTAAAACAAAATCATACCAAACTTTTTAAGTGTGGAAAGATGGGTCATATGAGAAAAGATTGCAGAAGAGGACAACATAAAAAGAAAAAAGGAGGTAAGTGTAACAAGACTGCTTCCAGACTTTGTCTGAGATGTAGAAAAGGTAAACATTGGTCTAAAGAATGCTACTCCAAACTTGATAAGCATGGCCAACCCTTACAATCTCAGAGAAACTGGAGAAAGGGCCTATCATTCAGGGGCCCAAAGATAAATAATATGGAATAACCACAGTTTCCATTGGCCAGACCAAATTTCAACTAAATGCAGGATCTCAGGTCTTTTCCATGCAGCCTCAAGAAGCAGAAGCATAGCTTTAGATCTGATGGCTATAAAAATCAGCTTTTACCCCCCACTTAAGAAGTTTACAAAATTAAAACTGGAGTTTTCAGCCCTATTACACAGTGGCTACATATAGAAGCCTTGGCTACAGGGCCATAATTCTCTTAAAGCCTTAAGAGGTAATGTGGGCTCAAGAAAACCCTTTGTAGATCCTGAAATAGTTAAGCTGCTGTTAGCCACACCTATGGAGTAAAATCAACCAAGGACAGCCGCAGTGCTAAGCAGTCTGCAGGCTTTGTTTGGTGTAATCAATGCTGTTTATACAAAGAAATCAAAGTTATAATTCTATCCAACCAAACCATTGTTTAAACCACACCAAATTCTTCTATTGCTCAATTGGTCATTAATTTTTGCTAAAAATTTTAAAATTGTTAAAAGAAGTTGTTAAAAGAAAACTAAAAATTATTTAAAGGAAAAATATTTTAATGGATTTTCAAATGCAAATATGAGTGGCCTCCATGTAGAGCAGCTGCAAAGGTGAGGTCATTGCCTCAGGATATTTTAAAAGATTACTTAAAATTCTTTTAATTCCTAATGAATTGTTGTTGCTTAAAACTGTCCTAAATTAAAAATGACACTTAAAAAAGGGCTTTGACTGGGTGGGGTGACGCACACCTGTAATCCCAGCACTTGGAAGGCTGAGGTAGGAGGATCAATGTGAGTTGGAGACCATCCTGGGCTACAGAAGTGAGCTCAAGGCCAGCCTGAACTGCACAAGAAAACCCTGTCTCAAACATAAAAATAACCTGTAATCCCAGCACTCAGGAGGCTGAGGCAGGAGGATTGGTGCGGGTTCGAGACCAGCCTGGGCTACAAAAGTGAGCTCAAGGCCAGCCTCAACTGCATAGCGAGACCCTGTCTCAAAAAAAAAAACAAAAACATAAAAGTAAAATAAAATAGGGCTTTGATATTGTACAAACAAATATGAAATAACATTTAAAGGTTTAAAAAATTGCTTGATTTTGACATCCCATTTAACTAAAAAAAGGCCTATTGGTGGCCTCCAAAGGGGTTCAAGCACTATAGCTTTTTCATATTTGGGTCAATTTATGCAACAAAGATATTTTGTGCCCCTAACTGTTCAAATCAACCATTGAATCTGAATTGGCTCCATCTTCATTTTGACATAATTTCTCTGGTGCTATTGACTGTCATTATCCTTCAGGTAAGTTAAAAATGAAAAAATGTGTGTGTCTTCCTCTTCTAAAATCTCACCATACCATCAAAGTTCTGTTAAAACGAAAGGACAGTCAATCCTGCCAACTTCACTTGTCAGTATATACCACTAAATTTTTTAACTTTTATAACACCATAAAGACAAGCCAGGTAAGAAAAAAAGGGGCTAAAAAAGTCCTTAAGAGAGACAAAAGGAATTCAGTCCACTTCTAACTTGCGGCAAATGGTAAGCTTGTGTTTTTTCAGAAAATGCTAAATAACCTATTTGGGTACCAGCATGTACTGCCAGACTGCACCATGAAGCCAGATCTAAAGAAGTTAACTACAATATGGCTAGATCCAGCCAAAGGTCTCTTCAAGGGACTGACCAAATGGAAATCTAAGGTCTAAATAGATGACAGAAGAACATAATCATAAAATATGCATATTGATTATAAAAAAGGATTTTATTCCTTTAAAATTTTTTTGAATAAAAGATTTCTAATAATTAACAAATAATTGCCAGGTGTGGTGGCTCACGCCTTGTAATCCCAGCACTCAGGAGGCTGAGGCAGGAGGATCGGTGCAAGTTCGAGACCAGCCTGGGCTACAAAAGTAAGCTCAAGGCCAGCTTCAACTGCATAGCGAGACCCTGTCTCAAAAAGACAAAAAAAAAAAAAAAAAAAAAAAAAAAAAAAAAAAAAAAAAAAAAAAAAAAAAAAAAAAAAAAAAAAAAAAAAAAAAAAAAAATGAACAAATAACAAAATTTGACTAGTCTACTTATAAATTTGGCCAAAAAAATTGAGTGCACTCTTAATTTTATAAAGATGTTTATGTGTCTTTGTGTTTATGTCTTTGTGTGTCTTTCACTAAACAACTGTTCCTCTTTTTCTTTTCTTTTTTGTTTTTGATGATTTGTTTTAAATATAACTTGAGGTATAGACTTAAAAGCATGCTTTTTCCAAAACTATCAGGTAGTTAAATGATAATAAAATTGATTCATAAACAATATATCATAAGGTTTAAGCTAACTTAATAAAAATTCCCTAAAGTGGAAAAAATGTATTAGAGAGGAGTCCAATTGATGAATAAGAGGTGTGGTCAACCTTTTTATTCACTAATGAGGAGCTCCCAATAGTCTCTTAGGAGACACCCTCAATAAATAGGTAATTGGTTAAAAGATAGCATTTTTAAAAATGATACAATAAGGTTTTCTCTTTAAAGATAGTTTCGATATAAAATTAGATTTAAAAACAAAGGTCTTCATATGTGCGTGACAATTCACTGTTGTTAATCTCATGGTATATTAAGTGTATTTATGAGCCCAGGTGTCTTGCAAAATGTAAAACAAAGATTGCTTATTGAGACAAGACATTCTCAAATTCAAACTTTTGCCCTTTACAGAAAATTTGCAAATACATGTCTAATTTAAGGGTGACTATTTAAAATAAATTAAAATAATATATTTTTTGTGTTTAAAATAGAGATAACTGGGGCTGGGGAGATAGCTCTGTGGCACAAGTGCCTGTCTGGCAAGTACCAAGTTGTGAGTTTGAACCCCAGTCCCGCAAAAAAAAAAAAAAAAAAAAAAAAAAAAAAAAAAAGAGAGATGATTGGTTAAAAGTATTATAACAAAACAACAAAAAAAATTAAAGTATATCACAAAATGTCATCAGGATTATCTTACAATGTTAAATATGGTGCTAATTTCTAAATTTCCAGGTAAAAATATGTAACTTTTATCTGTTAATATTCTGTGGGGACTTAAATATTATAATATCCAATTATAAAATGAGCTAATAAAAACTTTAAAAATGTTCACTAAACAAAAAGGGGGAAATAGTACAGAAATACATATAAAAACACTTACTAATAGTACAAAAAGCTTAATTCACATTAAAATTTTTATTTTTTTATTTTTTTATTTTAAATTTTTATTTATTTATTTTTTTCTTGTTTCAGAACCTTTATTTGTTATTCACTCATTTTTTATGGCTGGCTCAGCCCATCCCGAGGGTAGGGCTGGCACAGCATGTGGTGCCGGGGATCGAGCCGCGGTCCCTGAAGCCGCCCAAGCTCCCAAGCAGGCGCTTTAGACCACTGAGCCATCCCGCCGGGCCCTCACATTAAAATTTTTAAATTGACTTCCAGACGGATCTTCTGCTGCAGACCAGCTCTAGACAAAGGAAGTAAGCATTCCTTTCCAACAGCCTGTTTTCTTTCTAAATGATACTAATCAGTGGGTCCAGGAGTTATTCAGAGATGGGGAAGAGGTTTTGCTTGGGTCATTACAAATACTGGAGAAGTAAATTGGGTACCAGCTCAATAAATAAAACCCAAAAAAATGAATAAGCGTAAACATTCTGATAAGAATCTCACTTAGAGGGTGAGATTTTCGTAAGTTGGTCATTAGTGTGTTCCTGTAGTTGAATTACAACAATGGTTTTTCATATCGCTAGTCATGGTTAAATTCCATGTGGGAACTATGACTTTAAATATTGTTTGTTTACTAAGTATTATTTTTGTTATTGGTTTTATTAGTTTTTCGGTTAAACCCTCTCCAATTTATGGGGGTTTAGCGTTGGTTGTAAGTGGGGGTGTTGGGTGTGGAATTATTTTAAGTTGTGGTGGGTCATTTTTAGGTTTGGTTGTGTTTTTTGGTTTATTTAGGGGGGATGATGGTTGTATTTGCTTATACTACTGCTATAGCCATGGAGCAATTTCCTGAAACATGAGGATCAAATGTTATTATTTGGTTTTCTTTATTTTTAGGAGCTCTTTCTGAGTTTGTGATGTTGTATTGATGAGTGAAGTATGAACGTATTGAAATTATAGTTGATTATTATGGAATGGGAGAGTGGGTGATTTATGATGCAGAAGGAGGCAGTGTGGGGTTTTTTAGTGAAGATCCTGCAGGAGTGGCTGCTATTTATAGTTATAATTATTGATTAATGTTTGTGGCTGGTTGGTCTCTATTTACTTGTATTTTTGTTGTTCTGGAGATTACTCGTGCTAATTAAATTAGTAAAATAGTGATGAGAGTTATGGATACGAGAAATGAAAGGAAGTAGAATTTTAGTAAGCCTATTTGGGTTGAGGTTAGCATAGAGGCTTTTGTTTGTAAGACTGAAATATGTTTGGGTGTTATTTTTTCTAGTCAAATAGAGTCTAGTATTGAGAATGCTAGATTTTGGCTTGTAAATAAATTAGTGTGAGGAAAAGTTCGGTGAACTAGTATAGGGAAATACCCTAATATGTTAGAGAAATTGGAGAGCTTAGATGAGTAGTTAGCTTTTAGAGATTTGGTTATTGTACTAAGTTCTAAGGCAATAGTAAACCCTAGGATTGTTAAGAATAATGCTGTAATTTTTACATTTAGGGTTATTGTTATTTGGGGGATATTTGTAATAGGGATGTTGTTGGATATTAGGAATCCAGCAATGATGCTGCCGATTGCTAGTCGTTTGATTGGGTTGGTTATTGTGGGGTTGTTTTCATTTATGTTGCATGAGGGGGGAAATCGGGGGTTGTTGAGGAGAGCAAAGAAGATAATTCGTGTGCTATAAACAGCTGTTAGGGAGGTGGCAATTAGAGTGATTATTAGGGCTCAGGCGTTTGTACACGACGTGTTTGCGGACTCAATGATTAAGTCTTTAGAATAAAACCCTGTTAAGAAGGGAGTTCCGGTGAGGGCTAGGCTTCCAATTATTAAAGAAGAAGTTGTGATGGGTAGGATTTCGTGTAGTCCTCCTATTTTTTGAATATCTTGTTCATCATTTAGATTATGAATGATTGAGCCTGAGCATAGGAAAAGTATTGCTTTGAAGAATGCGTGGGTGCAGATATGTAGAAATGCTAGGTGTGGTTGATTAATGCCGATGGTTACGATTATTAGACCTAGTTGACTTGAAGTAGAGAATGCAATGATTTTTTTAATGTCTTTTTGGGTGAGGGCACAGATAGCTGTGAATAGAGTGGTTAGGGCTCCTACACATAAGCATATAGTTTGAATTGTTTGATTATTTTGGATTATAGGGTAGAACCGGATTAGTAAGAAAATTCCTGCTACTACTATTGTACTTGAATGAAGTAATGCTGATACTGGAGTCGGTCCCTCTATAGCTGATGGGAGTCAAGGGTGAAGGCCGAATTGGTTAGATTTTCCGGTTGCGGCTAGTAGGAGGCCTAGTATTGGGACAAGGTAGGTTTTGTCTTGGGTTATAAAGATTTGTTGGAGTTCTCATGAGTTGGAATTTAATAGAAATCATGTTATAGATAAGATAAATCCAATGTCTCTAATTCGGTTGTATAAAACCGCTGGTATTGCTGCTGTATTAGCTTCTGAGCGTCCATATCATCATCCGATTAGTAGGAAGGATATAATTCGTACTCCTTGTCATCCAATGAAAAGTTGAAATAGGTTGTTTGCTGTAACTAGGATTATTATAGTAATTAAAAATAGTAGTAAGTATTTAAAAAATTTGTCTATGTGCGGGTCGGAGTGTATATACCATAAGGAAAATTCTATAATAGCTCATGTAACGAATAGTGCTACTGACATGAATAGGATGGAGAAGTAGTCTAGTTTAATGCTAAGACTTAAGGTAAGGGTTTGTATTGTTAATCAATTTCAGTTTGAGGATATGGCTTCTTGGTTTAGATAAAACAAGGTAATAGTTGGAATAAGGCTTAAGAAGAAGGATATTGAGATAATAGTTTTTACATAGTGTGGATAGGGAAGAGTTTTATGGATATTTGTTATAGGCGATAATATAGGTAGGATGACTAAAATTAGGGTTAAAGTAAATGAAGTGGTAAATAGATTTATTACTTTTATTTGGAGTTGCACCAATTTTTTGGTTCCTAAGACCAATGGAATACTTCTATCCTATAAAAGTTAAGAAAGCCATATTGTTAATTATGGAAGTGTGGAATTAGCAGTTCCAGAATTCTTTCTCTGAGAGGTAAATAAGAAGTATCTATTCTCCTAATATTAGATTCACAATCTAATGTTTTAGTTAAACTATATTTACAGTACAGGTTACCTAGAATAACTTTAGGAGTTAGGGTTAGCAGTAGTAAGGGGATAATATGGAGTAATATTAGAATGTTTTCTCGTGTGAATGTTGGGGGTGTGCTATAAATGTGGAAAGGAAGTTTTCCTTGTTGTTTTGAAATTAGTATAAATAGTGTGTATAGGGCTGTGATTAGAATGTTTAATCCTGTTAGAATAATTGTGAAGTGGCATCATGAAAAAGATGATATAATAATAAATAATTCTCCGATTAGATTAATAGTAGGGGGTAGTGCTAGGTTTGTTAAGCTAGCAATGATTCATCATAATGCTATTAGTGGAAATAGTATTTGAAGGCCTCGAGCTAGTAATAAAGTTCGGCTATGGAGGCGTTCATAGTTGGTGTTGGCTACGCAGAATAGGAGAGAGGATGTAAGACCGTGGGCAATTATAAGAGAGGTAGCTCCTATAAAGCTTCAGGGTGTTTGAATTAAGATAGCTATAATCACAAGTGCTATATGGCTGACGGAAGAGTACGCGATCAAAGATTTTAGGTCTGTTTGGCGAAGGCAAATAGAGCTGGTTATAATTATACCTCATAATGACAATAGGATAAACGGATATGCTATATTGTTTGTTAAGGGTTCGAGGAGTTGTGATATTCGTATTATTCCATAACCTCCTAGTTTTAAAAGAATGGCAGCAAGAACTATTGAACCTGCAATAGGTGCTTCTACATGGGCTTTTGGTAATCACAGGTGGAGCCCATATAAGAGGAATTTAATTATGAATGCTATGATGCAGGCTAATCGCATTAAATTATTAGATCAGGAGTAGTTGAGGGGGTGATTGTAGTAATTAAATAATAAAAGGTTCAAGGTTCCTAATTGGTTTTGCATATAAATTAAGGAAACTAATAAGGGGAGGGAGCCAATTAGGGTATAAAAAAGGAAATATAGTCCTGCTTTTATGCGTTCAGTTTGATTGCCTCACTTTTTAAATAGGAAATCATTCAGATGGCCTCTTTTAAAGTCCAGCAAGCTCCATTACCTACCTGGGTAGGTAATGGATAAAAAAAAAAACTCACTTGATACTTTATAGGACACTAAGAAAACAATTTCCTATAACTGGGACTGGGAGAAAACAAAAGAAGAGCTCAATGATGATAAAGTTCATCTGCTATGGCTGTCGAAAGCCAAGCCAAAATAATAGGGATTGTCTCAAGAGACTCACCAGCCATGCCCTGACTGCCAAAGCAGCTGCTAGAAGTGAGATTGCACTCAGAGGTGAAGGCCCCAGAGCTCAGACTCAGCTTCCCAGGTGGTCCAGTAGGACTGAGGGGCATTGAGCCTGCCTGCTCCCTCTGGCCGGACAGTCTCCCATCTCCACGAAGGAGCCCTGAGAAATCATGACCAAAGGAAAACCCAGCCTATTTCTGGACATTGGCATAGGTATCTTTGTTCTTCTCCAACCCTAACTTGCCTTCCAGTCATCATACCTCAAAAAGAAACAGATTTTAGATGATTAATCCAATTTATACTAAAAACTAGTTTTATGAATGTAATATATATTACAAAAAATGTTTTCTTATTCAGACAAGTTTGAGTTCAACAGTATACAAATAAAGCTAGCTTGTAGATGTCACTGTTCTCTCACAACCTGTAACCTAGAAAATAAGTCATTACTATTGGTAAAAAAAAATCATTTTGGCCGCATTCATAATTATTCCACTGATGATATTTGGCCCTTGTATGTTTAATAATTTCTTTGGCTTTATCTTCTCCAGATTTAAAGTGATTCTGCCCACCTAAGATAGAAATGCCTGGTGTCTCTTGAGAGCCTTTAGGTAGAACCTCTGGAGAGTATCTCTCACTGCCAGTTCCCAACTATGACCCCTTTCAGCCTGAAGAAGCCAGTGCAGTCATTGCCCATAATTCCCTCATGGCAGTTCAGGTTACTTCTTCAGAAGGGGGAAATGTTACAAGCAGATAGAAATATTATAGGCAGTCAGACAGGGGTAGACCCTCAAAAGAGATAACACAGAAGGCAAGATATCTAGCAACTATGGGAAGGATCAATGCTCCCGCTATGGTCCAGCCCTAAACATCAAAGGTCAAACAAATGCTAACTTCCTTAAAGGAACTTCTCCACAGGGGAGTTTGCTGATGGGAAAAGTCTAGTATTCTCAGGACAAAGACCAGAATTTGACTTCCAATGCAACTATATCGCCTGTGGCAAGATTTCCCTTCCATGATACTGTCCCAACACTTGATGGAGATGTTAAAGAAGAGAACAAAAGGAAAGCTTGAACTCATGATAGCCTTCACATCCACAGCTGCTACATCCAGAGTAGCATTAAGCCAAAGTGTACAAACTGTTGATTTTGTGCAGCAATGACACAAGGACTCAAAACAATTATCGACTTATCAAGGACACATAGACTCAGCATTGAGTACTAAGATAAGTGATTCAGAACAAGCTATTGTTATGTCAGGAGGTCAAATTGTTAATCTACATTGTCAGCTTTGTTTAAAATGTGATTGGAGTACTTTTCCATCTTGTATAACTCCCATTTCGTAGAATCAAACTCATACATCTGTTGCAAAGTATCTGTAATGGCATTGAAAACCTTAATCCTTTTCATGTTATCTAATGGTCTAGTGGAAACATAGTAGTGATTTGTATATGTTGTTTCTGTACTATTTTGTGTATCCTGCTTAGTTTGGCAACGAGGACAGATCCAGCAACAAGCTATGGATCAAAAGTCTATAGTCCTCACCTGCCCTGATGCCTCAAAAAAACTGTATTTCAGCATAAAAAGTAAAAACAGGGATATGTAGAGATAAGAAACTAGCGTCTTAAGAAGCAGAGAATAATAAATAAAGCTTAGAGCGAGTTGTAATCTGCTACTTAGGGATTCCAGAAAAACTGGGATTTAAAAAGGCAGGTTAACAGCTTATCCTGATTGTGGTCTCTGCCCTTACTTGAGATGTTAGTGATTATCTCCTCCTCTGCTTGAAATCCTTTTATTTAACAATTGCATGAACCTAGCATTATATAAATAGTGAAGGTCATGGGGCCTGGGGGGATGGCTCAGTGATTTAAAGCGCCTGCTTGGAGAAGCTTGGGCGGCTTCAGGGACGGCAGTTCAATCCCCGGCACCACATGCTGTACCAGCCCTGCCCTCAGGGCGGCTGAGCCGGCCGAAAACATGAGTGAATAAACAAAGGTTCTGAAACAAGAATAAAAATAATAAATAAAAAATAAAATAAATTCTAAAAAAAAAAATATAGTGAAGGTCAACAGAGGCTATAGTCCTAAATAAAAAGGGGATGTTTCTGGAGCTCTGGGCTCACTTGGAGAGAGACAGATCTCAGTGAGACCTCTGAAGCTACATTCATTGGGTCTCCTCATCATTTCTTTTGGCACTGACTCATAATATACAACAGCTGTTATGCTCTAAGGGGAGATATGTGGGGAGAACAGTAGGAGAAGAAAAAATCCTGCTGTGGGGTCTGATTTTACTGGAGTGCTTTTACTTGAATTGAAGGGTTTTTTGTTTGCATTTTTGGTACTAGGAATCTAACTCAAGACCTTATGCCTGCCAGGCAGGTACTTGTGCCACTGAGCTATAACCCAGCCTGAAGATTTATTGTTGATAGCTTTCAGAAAATAAAAAACATGAGAGAAGTTTATGTGTTTAGAAAAACACACAAAAAGAATCTTAAAATGTAACAGTATTGTTTTGGGGGGTTGAAGTGAAGAAACAAGGTAAGAGGTAAGATAAGAAAGACAATTTAGACAATTACTAAATCAGAACTAATGAAAGAACAAACCTACAAATTTAACAACCTAATAAACAAATGAAACCATAAAAGAATGCAACATAACCTTATGTTACTGAATTATTCAACAAATATACAAAAACTTAAGTCAGCCGGGCGTGGTGGTGCATGCCTGTAATCCTAGCACTCGGGAGGCTGAGGCAGGAGGATCAGTGTGAGTTCGAGACCAGCCTGGGCTACAAAAGTGAGCTCAAGGCCAGCCTGAACTGCATAG